>JAHWXV010024446.1:0-18086 GCA_024586415.1 Phrixothrix hirtus
TATATATATATATATATATATATATATATATATATATATATATATATATATACTACCAAAATCACCCCTAATGGGAATGTGTAATAATTTTAATACAATATGTAATACCTACGATATAAACTTCGATAATTTGTCACTTTTAGTGAATAAAACTAAAGATGCCTTTTTATTAAAAACCATTATCTAGAATTGGCGTTTGTGTATTTTTTACTTACTCTATACTACAGCTAAACACATTTGTTGTTATTTTGTTTCTTTATTTATTGCTAATTTATTGTTATTTTATTTATATATTTATTGCAAATTTTATAAAGTTTTCTTATTCTGTAAATTAATTTACAATTTTATCGAATAGATTTTGTATTATGTTTGCTATTATGTTAGGATTTGTATTTTACTTAATTTTTAGGCCAATAGCTAAATACATTTAGTACATTTAGTTTTGTCCTGTAATTGGATTTATCCTGTTGGGCAAATACACATTATTATTGATATTATTATTATTATTATTATAATTACTATTATTAATTATTATCATTATTATTATTACTATTACTATTATTAATAAAATCGTATACGTCATTCCGAAGCCGTTGGTTCGGCTTCGGCACTGTTTAAACATGTATAGTTGACCAGCCATTTCTTGGTCAATACAGTAGTCTAAATTCAAAAGCAGGGGTAAACTGAAAATATCAGTTGCAAAAATTTCGAAAATTATGCAATTTAGACACAAAGATTATAAACGTGCGTGCTTACGGGCATGCGTGCTTGCGAGCTTGCGTGCGGGTATGTGTGCGTTCAGCGTGCGTGCGTGCATACATGCGTTCGTACTGGTGTGTACGTGCGTGCGTGCGTGCGTGCGTGCGTGCGTACTTGCGAGCGTGCGTGCGTACGTCCGTATGTGCGCGAGTGCGTGCGTGAGTGCGTGCGTGCGTGCGTGCGTGCTTGCGTCCATGCGTGCGTACCAACGTGCGTGCCTGCGTGCGTGCGTGCTTGCGTACGTGTGTGCATGTGTGCGTGTGTGCGTGTGTGCGTGTATGCATGTGTGCGTGTGTGCGTGTGGGCGCATATGTGCGTGTGTGCGTGTGTGTGTGGGTGTGTGTGTGCGCACGTGTGTGCGTGCGTGTGTGTCTATCTGTGAACGCCATATCTCGAAAATGAGAAGTCCTAGAAAACCAAAATTTTATATTTCAGCTTCTATCCATCGTTGCGCGCGACTGCAACAATTTCATTAAAATCGGAAGTGCCACTTTCCTGCAGTTATTTTTAAGTTTTTTTGCGATTTTTTCTCAATCGGCTGTAATGATTTTTTTAAATTTCCTATATTTTTTGTATATTTAATGCGCTTTCGTATAATATAAGCGGTTTTAAACATTTTCCGTAAGTTGGGTAACTGGAAGTACATTTGAGGTCACAATTTCATTAGCATTCTAAATCCAGAATTTGGTTAAAATCGAATAACCGAAAGTAGCACTTTATTTGTCATTTGTAGATACTTTCTGAATTTTCCAATTTTAGAGATTTTCTTGAAATCGGCTCAAACGAGTTTTAAAAAATTTATTGCATTTCTTAGTAATTTAGGACCCTTTCATACTCTAGGTAATTACTCCGAAAATTTTCTGTAAATCGATTAACCAGAAGTACTTTCGCCATTAGCTCTGAATAAAGTAACTACGAAACTAAAAGCTCTTGTTAAATCAAAATTTGTATTTGAGGTCATAATCGCTTTTGTATGTAAAATCAAATATTTGGTTAAAATCGAATAACCGGAAGTATCACTTTTCTGTCATTCTTAGATAATTTCCGAATTCTGCATTATCACGATTTTCTTAAAATCGGCTACAACGGTTTTGTTTGAAACTTAGTATATTTCTTAGCTACTTAATTTGGTTTTATATTAACCATGGAGTTTCTCTAATAAATTTTTGAAAACCGAGCAACCAGAAATACTTGGAGTACTAGTTTTGAACAACATATCTCAAAAACAAATCATCATATGAAAATCAGAAACCAAATTTAAGTTTTCTCTCTTCCGTACATTACACGATGACAATTTAGTTCAAGTCGAATGACTGAAAGAGGCACTTTATTCTTGTGATATGTAAGTTTTTGCGTTTTTCTCGAAAAGGTTATAATAATTTTTTTGAAAATTGCTATAATTGTAATGGCTTTTACGTCCTTTTACGCGAACTCAGAGGTTTCCCTGAAAAAATGCGATGGAGCGAGTTATCAGAGAAAATCTCTGGAGTTAAGCGGGATTTTTCGTGTTCAGTACGTATGAGTGACCGTTACAGTTACCGTTCTCGAAATAAACGTAAATAATATTTTAATAATTTGTGGACATTCACATATTTGTATATCTATGTACGTAAGCGAAATTCGTGTGTTATCTCACACCAGATTTTTATGAAAATTTCATTGATTTATCAAATTTTCAAATTCGGCATTGTTTATGCAACATCATTTGCTATGTAACATGTTTGTTAATGTAACCTTGGTAACATATCATAGGTGTGCTATTGATTGCCTAGGTGATTACTATCAAATGTATTGATCTGACTATACTTTTTAGATGAATTAGTCAACTATAATTCTTAGTTGCAATTGAAAATAAATGGACAAAATTGAATATTAGTTGTTAATTTAAAGCTATTTTCGTAATGCGTATGGTAACATTAAATATTATATTACTTGATTGAGTGAAAATTGATTTTACAGACTTTGATCAAACAAGCTCTAATTTATTTACTCTGTCCCTCAATTTAACCTTTGCCCTTTAGATTGGTAATTTCATACTTTATTAGAATACATCTAAATTCTCATTTAGAAAAGATGTAATTCAATTTATATCCCTAAGTGTATTTTCTTTTAAAAAGTTTACTGAGAAGTCCTAATGTAAATCAATTATATAAACAGACTGCAGATATTACGTAAATTGCAGTTATTCGTATCTACAAAAATAAAATCGCAAAGGGTGTAAATTGTAATAGAATGTGAAAGAAAGTATTTCAGATATATTGGTAAATAAACCGGGAACCTATTTTAAGAGAAAAGCTCATCTTCTCTACTTTCAAATTTATTCTGTAATTTAATTTAATTAATACATGGAAGGGATTTATGGTGAAGATTTACAATTCCAAGTAAATATTTACTATTGTACGCTTTCTCGTTAAATATACTAGCTTTTTTTGAATAACTGTATACAAGGTTAGAACCCTCTCTGTGTAAAGTAAGTAGTTATGTGGGTATTTAGGAAGACTTGTTTGATAGAATGTTGTCTATCTGCTTTGTAGCTTTCGATTTTGATTGCAGATAGGCAATTCGTATGATTATGTGATTAAAATGAGTACGCCATGATTTACGTCATATAAATAACTAAAAAAAGAGTGATAAATATAAAGATTTTATAAATGAATTTTTCCTTTTAATAAACTCTACAGCACTGCCTACAAAGATAGGACTCTTCAATTTATTAAATTCGATAGACTACATTTAGGATTTTAAAACACACTTGTGCTGTTTTAGTAAAGAGTAGAGCATTATTTCGTTATAACAAAGTTTCAAAGTGAAATTTTTCGAACGACTTTTTTAACAATATAAAAGGACGTGTACTTTAAATCAGCCAAACAATCAATCTGCGGCTTTTTTTTATCAATAAAATTTGTGTATTGTGCGCAAATTCGAGGTATCAAGTACCGTAGAAAAAGAAACAAAGCATAAGAAATTATAAATTAATATTTTCTAATGCTTTTATATTGCTTATCACCTTTTACTTTTAAAAAATATTATCTCCTGTATCACAATAGGGTAGAGCAAAGATTGTTTCGTAATTTAAGCATATGTGCTTGAGGAGCACAATATTTGAAGTGGGTGCTTCTAAAATTTTAAATATGAAAAAATTTTAAAACTTAATTTTAAATTCTTATTAAGAATCTTTCTTTGTATAGATTCTTAAAATAACTAGTTATTTATGTATTAAGCCCAGTTTCCAAACTAAGTACGATACGTATCGAGGTATATTTGAGATTTACCTCATACTTGTAACTGAATTAGGAATTAGTATTCACAGCTTAGATGCATGAATTCTCAATAAGCATTTTCATGTAGCTTACATAAATCGTGTCATAATGTTCTTTAAATATTGTTATAAAATACAAAAGCTATAACAATTTTGCTGCTGGGAGTATATCCTTTAATTTTAATTCTATTTTAAAAGAATATTGTAGCATATACGCCAAGATAATAGCGCATAGACTTGTTCTGAAAGTATGCAATGCACGCTTTAATTTTAAAAGCAGTTTTATGTAAACACATTGTTTCGAAGCAATTCCATAGCAGTTTTTGTTAAAGATACTACACACCCTTTGTTTATTCAAGGCACATCCAACAGTATACGTGTTAAATATTTTTATTAGGAGAAACGTATATTACTTGAATTTGTATACCTGAAAGCGATACATTTTGTTATTTATGTTAGTTTAAAAAGAAGTTTTAACTTAAACTGCATGCAAGATTTAAATCTATAGTCTTTCAAGTAATTTTCACTATAAAATGTTTGCCCTATAATCTGTGTACAAGGTTCATGCTGTAATTTTTGGGATATCTAAAACTAGTAGCTTGTTAAACTTACTTTTTATTTTAATTTTTCGAAGTAACCCTTCTTAGCTTCTATATATTTATTAATGCGACAAACTACTTACGAAAAGTCTCAGGATATCCTTATTTTTGTATACGCATTATCTCGTCGTCATAATTGCTTCCTTGTTTGAGGAAAACCGAAGTTCACGCATGTTTCTTAATATGCAGAAATAGGAAATAATTGCAGTGAGCCAGGTCTGGAGAGTAGGGGGATGTGGTAAAATTTTAACTTTTGATGCCGCGAAATACGCAGTAGTTCTAGCCACGGTGTAGGATAACGCGTTCTCGTAATGCCATAAAATACCTCGCAATCTAGTGATTGCTCGTTTCATGATGATAAGGTAGTCATGATAATACAATGCCCATGCTTGTCTCTATTTCATATTATGTTGTTCGACGATTTTCGTTGACTACATTTTTTACAGCAATGTTTTCTGCGGTTGTTAACTGCAGTTTGCGTTTTGTCGGTGTGGGAGTCATATTTTAATAATTGCCGTTCTCTTTAGAATCCATCAAACCAATTCAATATTGTGGTACGTGAAGGCGAAAAGTCTCCAAAAGCAAACCTACTAGGCATTCTTCTTGTTTTAAACCATGTTTATAATCTTAGTAATTTATTACTCTAACATTGCGCTTATCGAATTCCATCTCGTTATCTAAAAATTATTAATGCAGTGACAATAACTCGGTGCTGGCACGGGACTAATTCAAGTGTTTAATATGCTTGTTTGCGCATTACCATAGTAAGGTTTACACTTCTGAATAGTGGCAGTTATTGCGATACGCCCACTAGAAAGCAAGAATCCAGATTAATATAGCATCCCCCGCAGTTTAATGGCAGTTGTTTCACGATAAAGTCGTGAGCTAGTATGTAAATATGAATGAAAAATTAAAAATATAATAGGCAAGAATGCAGGTGGCAGTCTATCATTTATTTCACATCTAAAGCACAACAGTATGGCCAGCAAAGAACAAACAATCCTTCCGTATTCTCATAAAGCTGTAAACTTTAGATTAAATATAACACATCAATTTCCATACAACTAGCAATCCTATTCAGGCAAAAAACAGCAAAAATAAGGAACAATAAATACAGCTAGCGGCAAAATAATGGTAATTTAATATTAAATATGTTAGTATAGTATGAGCAGATAAAAGGAATGACTAAGGTTGAATTAAAAAACGGGTTTACCCAACTAGACATTATTCTAATTCCCAAATAATAAATTAAGCAAATTATAATACATTTCACCTAAGCTGACAGTATAATTTAGTAAAGTTTAATGTGGAATTGTAGAAAGTAATCAAATTTCACATGTGCTAAACAGATTTAAACTCAAATCACTAAATGTTAACCTTGCAAAATTAAAACGCATAAATAAAAAGTGATTAATGTGTAAAGAAATCCAGTTTGCATCAGACAATATAACATTTTTAGTTAACTGCAAACAAGTCGACAGCAAAATTAACTCAAACAAAGTAAAACTTTGATGCAGACAAATCAATTCACAAACAAAAATATATAATTTTACAATAATAAGATTTAAAATACGAGGACAGTCACTGATTATTGTCACTAACATAAAAAGAAATAGCTGAGATGTTTGAAACAACTATATGTTTTCAATATAAAGTCTTAAAAGGTCAATAAGTTTGATGTATCAATGACATATGCCTTTGCCTTCTTCTACCAATGACTTGTTTACATCAGCGGTCAGCATCATCACGGTCGTCCGAAAAATTACCTCTTTATAAATGTTCCTTCAGTTTACCAAATAAAGAATAATCTGTGGGGGTTAGACATCATAGATACGGAAGCTAAGTAAGGTAAAAGTACCTATCAATGACCTACTAAAAATCACCACCTAATACCGACCTACCAATCGCCAACTAGAAAATCATGCTTATTAAAGGTTTTACTGAGTAGCTATTCAAATTTGCATTGAATCGACAGTTACTCTACATATTCGATGGTTAAAATGTTTGGTGATAGTTGTAAGAGTCAGCACAATAAGATCTTGGAATATTATTTTGTTGTATGTATGTGTGGATATAAGCTTGTGTTATTTGTGAGGTAGTGTAAATTACTAATGTTGGTAAGTAAACTGTTTAACCTAATTTACAGAAATACTTTTAAAGTAATAGCAATTAAAGTTTTGCTTTGCTTACCTTATATTAGTCGTAATATTATTTATACGTTATTTATTGTGTAATACTATTATTAAATGATAAAAATAAAAAAAAACTAGATGGATCGTTAATAGGCATTAATATTTTCCCTGTGTCAATTAACGGCTCAATAGGTCGGTATTAGGATTTGAAATGGTAATTTTTATTAAGTGTTTTTTTTTAAATATAAATGCAGTTTATTTTATTAATTAACTTTTATAGTTTATGCAAACCTATATAAATTATGCTAACTAATTTCCGACCTATCCTATCGTTCATAATAGAGGTCATTTATTTATTTAAAATCTATGTATTTGTCAAGTGATTATCAAAAACGATTGATTCTAAAAACAGTCACAAAATGCATGTAAACAGTAAAACTTATCAAACATTGATTATTAATGATTTTTTGTAACTTTAAGAATTTGTTAAGTTTATTGTGGCTATTTAATTTACGCTATTTTAAAGGGCGTTAATAGGATTTTAGCTGGAAACAACTTTTCCTATTAACGACGTGTCAAAATCGGTAATAAGTAGCAACATTTGTAGCATGCGTTAATTAGCGACCCATTATGCATTTCAGTTACTTGATTGTTTTATATTTTATTTATTGCATCAAAACGGCAGAATATGCATATTTAGTTCTGATTGAGTGCTCAAACTAAACTTCAGTGTCAGTGCTCTACTTATTTTCAGTTTATAGTATTTCTGAACTTGATTTTTGTAACCTATTATTATAGCTATCCGTTAAAAACACTTTTATAAATTTTGTTCCCACTTGAGTACTACTTATAAGAATTTTGCTGAGGTTTGTCAGTTCCTTTAATGAAGTTCATCCGTTAATTAAAATGTTACCTTTAGATCCTTTCTTATTTTTAGATATGGCAACAAGCAGTACCAAGATGCGTTGTCAGTGTACCCAAGAAATATTGAGTAAGGCTCTAAATGCATCTTTACAAGAAAATTAATCCGTGCTTGCCAATCAAAGTCCTCCAATTAAAAGTCAACTCCTTTCAAAAATGCTGTTTACATTCCAAAAAAAAGTTGATAACAGCACTAAAAAGAGAGTTACTAAAAAAGTTACACTGGTGGTTTTATGATTTTTTTTATGATTTTATTGAATATCAACGAAGAATTTATTTGGAAAAGAAACAGAAAGAGCAGAAAAAAATCAGAAAAATCTAAAAAAGCAGAAGAGGCAAAAGGTAAATTAACTATCACGAAAGATAGTGAAAAAAACTGACAACGCTAAGTGTATAAGAAAAAGAGAAATTGACAGGCAAGAAAGAAAATGCTACAAAGGAAAAGAAAGAGAATAATGAACAAAGCATTGACTTAACAACAACAAAACGCACCAAAAGATGTTCCAAAGGAGTAGGCAGTACCATTGTGAACCAAGAAAATACGTATCAAAAAGATGAATATGTTATTTTTGCATACGATAACCAATATTTTCCTGGAGTTATTTTGGAATTTCAACCTGGCAAAATTAAAATAAGGGGAATGGTAAAGACCGAAAGTCATTGCAAATGGCCAGATCAAAATGATGTGCTTTGGCATAATCTTGAAGATGTTGTATCATATATTAGCCCTCCAAAATTAGTTAATAAAACGAAACTTTACCTTGTTCCTGAAATAGAACAGTGTTGTTAATTTTTATGGTTCCAGTTATACAAGGTATTTTTAAAATGCTTAGGCAACCTAACAGTATATTCTGAAGAGCAAATGAAAAAATGTTAGGTAAAGTTTCATATTTTTGAGTTACAGGGTGTCAAAGTTACATAATTTTCCCAAAGGATTGTTGGAAAATTTTCAAATTTAGCATTGAGTTTAACTCAGTCGAGCTTTGGTATTAGTGTTGAGCTGCTTTATCCCTTGTTTTATTGTCTATATAGGAGTTTTTGAAAATTTGAACTAAGAATCACATTTTATAATCATTAATGTGTAAAAAAGGTAGTCTTACTTCAAGTCTCTATTGTGTAACGTTTTGGAAATCAATACACTTCAGTGCAAAAAGGTGTAGGTTCAATATCTCAAAAATTATTGAAAGCCGTGTTACTGAAGCTATGAAACTGCAATTGCTATTCAAACAAACAAACAATTTTCATAAGTAAAGTTTCTATAATGGACACTTTAAGAGATACGATGCTGGAACTTTTACTAAGGAAGACATGGAAATCTTAGGGTTAACCTATCTTTCAAAGTATTCTAATTAGAAACCTCGTTTATGAGGTTTTTTGTTTTTCTTAAAAGTAGTATGCCCGATTTTTATAGTTTTTGAAATTTTTAACCCACAATTTTTTCCCTTCAAGTGCATTTTTCACGAAAATGGTATACAATATCGATTCTGAGAGAGTGTATCTTTTCTCATATTAATGATTATGCAATTTTATTATTAGTACAAATCTACAAAATTAGACAATTAGACAAAAAATCAACACAAACTTTCCATATCTACGTTACTGTTTGAAATATTTTGAATTTGTAAACGACCAATAAAAAACGTCTGTCGAACAAAACTGTCTGCCAAATTTAAAAATTTTCTAATAACCTTTTGGGAAGATATTGGAAAAAATTAGTTTCTTTTCGTAACTTTCATACCTGGTAACCAAAACAAGATACCTTTTAGTCAAACCTTTTCGATGAATAGTCGTCATATGGTCCCCAGAATATACTGATAAAATTTTGCCAAACATTTCAGAAACACCTTGCATTATAAAGAATTTGTTTACTTTTTGTTACCAATTATATCTTGTTTATATAAACAATATTTTTAAATTAAACAGTATTATATCAGAACAAAATTGTAGTTTCTATTTTTCATCCATTATTCTACTCTTGTTCATATCTATGCTGACTGACAGTCTAATATTATAACATACTTAGCAATTTTAAGATTAGAGTCGGTAATAGGCAAGCAAACGTCGTTATTAGGTAATGAACCCCAAATTTAAGTCAGTATTAGGAAATTATGCAATTTGTACTTTAAGAATTTAATTAAAAAATATGCATTACATTTTCAAATTGATTAATTCTGAATTTTTAAATATAATGGTTTCTGAACCAAAATTTAATTTCCTGTCGTTCAAAGATATACATTTAGCTTATTAAATGAAAAAGTAGATGAAACGTGCTTATGTAGGTCGTTATTAGGGACGTTTACCTTATTTCAAAATCAGCGTTATGGGTGAAGTCATCGCAGCGTTTGTGTACTTGTACATAATCTAGGCAGTACATAACGCCTATTTTGCTCTTTATTGACTTACAAGCTTTCGATATAAGATCCGCATAACAATGAGATGTGAAGATGTATCCAGAGAGTAACTAATCAATAAAAACGACCCCTTGAGAATCCCAAAGAACTATCCCCATGATATTTCCGACGGCAGAGGTGGCTGGAAATTTTTATTTAAGAGGCGAGCCCCTATCTGTACTTTATACTTTTTACTCTGGATCAAAGCTTTGGACCCAAGTTTTATCCAAATATCTCCAAAACATTTTCTGATCTACGCTAATTATCGCCAAATTTGGCTGAGTGGTCATTCTCCTGTTGTATTTGTTATTATTTGTTAGCATTTCAGGCGCATGACACGTGCCAACTCTTTTAAGACCTAATTAATGGTAAAAGATTTCTTCGACTCTGCCTCCCAAAAATTCATATGCCCCTGCTGTAAATTTTACTGTAATTCTTTGTTCCGGCTTGGACAGCCGTAGCTTTTATTTTGTACTTTTAGGTATATTCAGATTATTAGACGATCATTTTGTTTAACTAAGCGAGGCTCTATTTTATTTTCTTATTTAAGACGCTTTGATATGTATTTGCTTCGCAGGTGTACATAACAGTTTAAGATCTAGTAAAGTATATGTTGTGATTGCAGAAGCGTTGAGTAATGATATATCATTTTAATTTGAGATTAAAGTAGGAATGAGTTTCGTTTCGGTAAGTAGCGTCTACTAAAGTGATGTAGGTGCAATTATTTATCAAAGTATTTTCAGTGATGGTTTTAGTTCTTTAATTACTAAACAGGACGTATCAGGTCGCTTTACTTATTATGGTGTATTTCCGGTTAACCAACATTATTTGTAGTCATTCTTGGAGACTGTTTCTTCGTTCTGCTAATGCAGATCTAGTTCCCCTTATTTATCTAGCTTCGCGATAATATGCATTAATAGAACTTACGATGTATTGCACAAATTTTGGCAATAGAATTAAATTTCTGCTTGGAATTGTGCAATCTTTCTTCGCATATAAAATTACATTATTTTATTTAAATACAGAATTTTTAGTTCCTATAATCATTAGTTAGATGAGCTACTGAATATATGAACGTTTGTGATTACTAGCTACATAATTAATTAATCTAATTATTAATATTTCGCGCACTCCGGAAATCCAAGTCTTTAAAATGTCCTTTCAATTTAATTTTAATTAGCATGAAAATCCGCAAATTGTGTGAGACTTTTGATCGCGTTCTTTATGTTATACTGGCTACTTTTAGAACTTTATTTATGATGTTTTTCAAATAACGGTTTCTTCTTCAGCACTTTGGTTATTAACGATGCAATTATTTTAGCTACCGTCATAAAATCCCCTTATGTGTAGAATTTTGACTATCCTGCACTGATGTATCCAAACAACTTATTTGTGTCGGCATACAGTAACTCCATCATGGTGAAATGATATATTTTGCTTATTTCAATAGCTATCGACATTTTTGGGATCCTTATCACAGTCATTTGCGCATATTCTTTAGTAATATACCCAGACAGCAGAAATGTGCAATTTCCTAAGAATATAGTAACCCTAAAAAGTAAGTGACGTAAATAAATCGTTAAAAAGTAGGTTACTATAAGTTAACTTTTAGTTAAGAATGTCCCAGGTTTTGTAACTGTCGAGTTGCTTTTTGAATTACATTTAAGCAGCCTGATTATAAAAACATTACAGTGTGCGGTTATTCTCTGAATACTTGTGGATTACTATAGCATTGCCCATCTTTCACTTTTTAGTTACGCTTAACGTTCCTTCTTAGTTACATTGTTGTGACTTGTTCTTGGAAGCAGTACTTATTCAAGTTAGTGTATAGTAAACTTTACGTAAACTTATATTACTGTCACTGTAACGACATGGTTAACAAATATTTCCAATAACGCATAAATAGTATAATAGTACTCTATAAATGTGGATAAATAATTGTACATTAATAGTAGTATTACAGTGACCATTTAGTAATTAGGTCGCTGCGTCTTGCGGTTATATTTTAGGTGCTTTCCGATGAACATTTTTATTGCTCATCCAATTCTTTTTAGAAATGTAGTTAATTGAAAAATGTTTAAATAAAAGCAAATAATTTTATTAATACATTCATTATGGAAAAAATTGTCAGTATTTAGAATACAAATAAACAATCTGAAATATAAGTAAGACCAGGTTTTGTGGCTGATGGTGTTCTTTTATATCTACCTTTGACATAAATGTAAAACATAAGTATGTATATATGCAATAAAAATGTCGGCCTTATCATATGCGATACATAAGAAAAATAACACCTTTTTATATATTATGCAAGTTTCTTTTGCAAAATTGTCTGAAAATCATATAAAAACAAAACTGTTCCATTACCCAACAAAAAAATTAGTTGAAAATTCGGAGACGCAGTTATTTAAATTAATTAAAATAAAACTGTTATCCAAAGATTAAATATTGGTGTAATCTGGACACATCTTTGACTTATTCAAGGTTACAGTGTTTACTCAATTCTACTATATCTACAATTTACTAATTTATGATCTCCAGTTTCAGTTAAACTACATTTATTTGCAGAAAATTTTAAATTTAAATTTAAAGAATGTAAATTCCATTTGGAAAAGCTTTCATTTTATAAAAATAGAATAAAGTAAAATTAACTTGAGAAAGGGAACTCGCATTTCAGAAGAGTATATACAAATTCATAAAGAGTAAGTAATTTTCAAATAGTAATACAAGAAAGGTTGAAAAAATAATTAACTAAATATCATCAATGCATTTCAAAACAAATACGTATTGTGTAATGCTATTTAACAAAAAATATTAAATATTATCTTTTCCAAAACCATTCATATGCTTCACCTTCAATGTAATGGTACATACATTACGGTGTTCTAGTAGTGTTGTTATGTAAACTCAGGTCCAAAGTCCAAAATAACCGATTGCTGCCTTGATTTAAACGACCAAAAGAAACGTGCAACAGATATCAGCTGTGCGTTAGTTCAAATAAACTTAAAAAACCATAAAAGCAGTAAGAAATCGGTTTTACACAGTTAAGTTTGTTGACAATAACTAGTTGGAACAGCAAGAGTTAACCAGTATTTAATGCTTAATTATTTCTTGACTGTCTAATTTAATAATTCTTAATAATTCAAATAAAAATTTAAAAACCAAATGAAAACTTAATAACGATAATGCTCATTAATGATTAAATTTGGAAACCTAAAGTTTGGTTCTAACCAAAAATTGAAACCCATACAAATTATGAAAGTTGCCCACCCAATGTTTATTTCTAACAAGAGCGATTTATAACATTATTTGAGTCGATTTATATTCAATTCAAAGTCCCTTATATCTAAGCTTGTAGAGAATCAAATGTAAATTGTTTAAAAAATATAACAATTAGGACTTGTATCTCTCCTATTCTCAAGATGTGAAATCACATTAAAAATATATACACAGTTGCGGTCTTAAAACCAAAAATTTAATTTGATACTATTTATACTTAAATTGTGGACATATATAGCATGTAAATTTACGAAAGGCGTTGTGGCCAGCTCTTTATTGTAAAGTAGCAGACTTTCGCGAACATTTCCTTATTAGCTGCTTTCTATTTATAAGCAATTGTATAAAATCTAGAAAAACTGCAAAATATTATACCTTCTTTTTTGTTACAGGAAGTGCTTTATGTGCACTGCACTGGCGTAATGCAATACTTCAGAAACGCTATTAGTTTAAAATTAATTAGAAATGGAAAATTACAGATGTCAACAATATCTTAATCGCCTATGTTTTTGGTGCTTATTTAGGCCTTGCCAACTTTAATCCATATTTAAATATAGAAACATTACGGATAAAATGGATTAACATTAATTTAAAATTTTAAAACATTACTTACCATGAAAACTTTAACCGAAGGAAAATAACTATACACACTTCGAATATATACCGCAACTGAATTTTAACATGAACACTGTTAACGTAGATACATTTAAAGCTTCCAACAATTATGTTAGGTATTCGCTTCGTAATATACATATGTACTTCTTGGCAAGGCGGTTATACAACCAACCGTAATCTGATATCTAACAATATACTGACAATTTGTCAGAAATCTTTTGGTAAACTACATTTCTTGTTTCTTTAATTGTTAAACTTTTAGTAACCAGAACAATTTTTTATCTCTGTAAGTTAACCAAAGGTTTGTTTACAGTATTCTAGAAATCAGGATTAACTATTATGTTGAATAACTTAAAGGTTGCTTAAGAATAGGTAACTAAATTGCAAGGTAACGACATAAGCGATAATTTGCAGTGAATAAGAAGTTATGTTACTTCAAAATGCAGTAAACTTTCGCTGTATGGGATAGCTATATAGATATAGGATCACAATACATAGTAATGATGAAATTACATAACACTATATCTTAAAGATGAAACTGTATAATTAAATTTTTATTGCCAGTTTAGATCATCCGTCCACAATTCAATATAATTATCAATTTGTTTATGACATATGTATTGTCTACCGTATTATAAAGTTAAATATGCTTATTGAAGTTAGCATTGTAGAATTCAAGTCTTTATTTGACGAAATTCGCCTTTATTTATTTGCAAATCGTTTTTGAGTAATTGTTCTGTTCTACTATTATTATGTTGTACATATTCATTTACGTTAGAATTATCCCTGTACATAATCACGTTATTAATTTGTAGAATAATAATGTTTTCCGAAGGTTTATTGCCTTGTTATTTGTAACATACTTCATCTAGGTACAAATAATAAGTTTTACTTTTAGCCAAATCCTGACAAGCCACTGATGAACCCATCACACGAAAATCTACCAGGACAAGCACAAATGTAAAAAATTTTCATGCTCTAAGCGTAATTAAATGAATCATAACGTCACGAAGTACCGAATCGAAAGCATCACTTCAAAAACGAAATTTTCCCTATCTATACACCCATATGTTTGTAGGTTATCCATATAATAGTAACTTCAAATATTTAAATCTAATTGTCATAAAGAACACTTTTGTTTGACTAACGTTTAGAATTGCGATGAAGGTAAATAATTCCTATAATCCTTTTTTTGTCATTTAAACTTCTTAATTAAAAGATTCATTTTATTTCAAAGTAAAAAAATAAATATGGTTCCTCGGCCTACATTGTAAAATATTACACATAAAAATTTTTATCGTCAAAATCATGACGAACTTAGTGTTAATCATCGTTCCCACTTGAAGAACTAACTCACAGCGAAACAAAAATGCGTTTCATTATTATAATTTTAATCATAATTCCTCTAAAAAGTTGTGAGCGGCAAGACGCTGCGAAAAACTCAACCAACTAGTTAATTCGGTTAGACGTCAAGTAAAATGGAGGTGTAGCTTTGCACGCTTTTTCTTTTGACATATCCAATATAAATAATACTGCAGTAGAATCAGAATTACTGCGTTATCTAATTGGATCAAAATTAAGAAATACACAAGATTATTCTTTTTAAAACAGGTATGTGGAAATAGTAAAGTATAAATAGGATGAAATATTGGGCTGTTTGCTGAATAAATATACTATTATAATATCCATCTTTAAGATATCCAACATTGAAGGCTATTTTGAAATGAGTTCTATCGTGTAAACAATGACTCATCAGGGCATCTTAGGCTAAAACCTTGGCAGGGGAGCAAACACCTCGGAGACATCACAGGCCAACTTGTCAACGGTTTCGCTTTTCAACACCGACAACCCTTACTTTACAAATATTAATTCTTAGCGTATTTAAGTCATACTAATTGTTTAATTGGGTGTATGCCTTACTATATTATATAAAATTGAATTGCTAATTTTATGCAATTTAAAACATGCATGGTATCTGATCTAATTTATTGTAAAGAAATCGTAATACGAATACATGGTAAATAGTCTTTTAAATTTTACATCAAATTAATTTTATTAGTTCTTAGCAAATAATAGATATATTTATATGACCAATAACCAGTTATTAGTAGATCGATCCATAAATTGTACACCTTTTGAATTATGATTTAACTGTAGTTTTACGGACTTGTTTTGACATAATCCTGTACTTGAATTGGATTATTGTCAATGCCATTTAAAACCAACAATAAATCATATGTTTACTTTGTATGCGCCAAATATAATAGATAGCTTCTATTAAAATAACCTCAAACTTGTAAACAAATTGCTGGCTCCCTTGCAAAACACCACTACACGTTAAGCGAAAATGTAAGTAAAATTTCCATAACAAAAATAATTTAATCTAAGGCTCTAAGGTGTTAACACTAAATACCAACTATGGCGTCATATAACCATTTAAATAAGAAATCATTACAATTTGTTGTTCATTTGTTGATGAATTCAACATACGTTAATTATATGTTTTGATTTCTTATCACTATTAATTCCGTAGAGATTTATTTGTGGTGTGTATATTATTAGATGTAATCTAGCAAAATGTAAAATGTAAAATTGTGCAAGTCATAGTACTAAGTATTATAAATCACCTTTGTCAGTTTTCATATCAGAGTTCTTTCCCAATCAAGTGGCATTTTATCTTATTTAGTTCCTCGCATCTATGTGGAATTTAGTGTGTCTCTATGCCTTGGCTTCTTTTCGCCGATTTATGTCGCAACGGTTTTTTGGTCTTTTATACGTATTACACCAAGAAGTAAACACAGAACCTTACATATTATTCAAACCTAAGGTATCTAAAACCGCTTTACAACAGGCGAGCAGTTTGGTGAACCGAGGGAGGGTGACAAAGTTACATCCTGTACTGCTGATTATAGAACCATAGCCATGCTTGCTAACATTCTTAAGCGTCATGAAAATTCTGTTTACCTAACTGAAAAATTACTTATCAAAAAATTATCTTCATGACTGATTCACTATTTGTAAGTTTCTGCTTTGTAAAATTAACAAAGGTAAGTAGTTAGGTTGAGTATAGAAGCATCGAACTTTACGTATGAAGACTGATTAAAGGTGATGTGAACAAATGGATCTAAATCAACTGCTTAATAAAAACGTCGAATTATTATTCTAATGAAAAGTTGATGCGCTACAGTGTGCTGCCAATTGTAGAACATGGCGAGCGTTCAGTTATAGTCTGAAGGTTTTCCTGTTTGCAATACACAACGGTTTATTGGGATACAATTCTTTTCAAGGCAGGATAGCGATCCCGAACCTCTTCAAAACTTTTTCAAGTATGCATCACACCTAATGAAGGCGAAATAGTTCGCAAAATATGGTTTGTCTCCCATAATCTCGCCATCAAATCCCTAGAGAACTTACATGGGGCAAACTTGATCATAGGGTTCGCAAACACTCATAAATATGCAGTGTCATAAAACTATATGTCTCTCTCCCTCTTTATGTCTCATAATCGCCACGGGAATTGCAAATACGTTCACGGGTATCAAGGATACCTTGAACTGTCAATGTATACATAATTTGACTAATTACTGGTAGATATCAATAATAATATTATTTAGCAATAACTTCATCAAGCAAATCAGATTTCGTTATGTTTTCAAGTAGCAGAATCCAGCAGAAATTTGTAAATTTTTCAAGCGAAAAAATTTAGAAAAATGCCTCATTTTCGGATAAGGAAGTGAAATCGTAGATCACGTCAATGGGTTTTTTGGTACATTAAATGTCTATACTGGAAGTGGTACTCCTCTATGTTCGAAAACCTTCTGGCAAGTTAAAATCGGGTGAACCAAGAATATTTTGGTATCCCGACCATATAATAAATAAGCAAACAAACAAAACAACTAACAGAAATTATTCGTTCGTGGTTCTCCGATTTTATATTAACTTACAAATAAGCTACACTAAAACTTTAGCGAATAATATCTTGATCTATTTTTTATCGTAAAACATGCAAACCGTATAGTTCAATTTATTCAACAACACCCGGTGGATGTAACGGGTTTGGGTACCCATCGACTGAATAACTGAGCATATATATATATATATATATATATATATATATATATATATATATATATAT
>JAHWXV010024447.1:0-10433 GCA_024586415.1 Phrixothrix hirtus
GTCTTCCATATACGGGGTAGAATCAAAAAGGTTCGTAACTGGAGTCGATAATAATATCAAAAAATTATTTTAATGTGCATTTTATATACAGAAGTTACTCAAAAATAAAAGGCGCTCCACAAGTTTTCTACAAATGCTTGATATGTAATATAAAATGCAGTCTAATAAATTAAATGACAAAATTACATAAATTAAAGAAATATTTATTATCAAAATCAAGACAAGCAAAGAGTTCGTTTACTATATTTTAATTAAAAGCGTCTAAAGAGAACTTCTTCCATTTACGGGGTAGCACCAAAAACCTTCATAACTGGAGTCGATAATGATATCAAGAAATTATTTTAAAGTGTATTTTATATACAGGGGTTCCACAAAAAGAAAAGGCGTTGGACTAGTTATCTACAAATGCTTGATATGTAATATAAAATGCAGTCTAATAAATTAAATGATAAAATTACATAAATTAAAGAAATATTTATTGTTTAATTAAAAATGTCTTCAGATAACGTCTTCCATATACGGGGTAGTACCAATAAGATTCATAGCCGGAGTCGATAATATCAATAAATTATTTTTATATGTATTTTATATACAGGGGTTACTCTAAAATAAAAGGCGTTATCTACAAATGCTTGATATGTAATATAAATTGCAGTCTAATAAATTAAATAACAAAATTACATTAATTAAAGAAATATTTATTATCAAAATCAAGGCAAGCGAAGAGTTAATTTACTTTTTTTTAATTAAAAATGTCTTAAGATAACGTCTTCCATATACGGGGTAGTACCAAAAAAGTTCATAACTAGAGTCATTAATAGTATCAAATAATTATTTTAATGTGTATTTTATATACAGGGTTTACTCAAAAATAAAAGGCGTTCCACATGTTATCTAAAAATGCTTGAAATGTAATATAAAATGAAGGCTAAAGTAACTCGAACTGTTTAACATGCGGTTTGAAGATAAGGAAATTCAATGCAACATTTATCTGTAAAATAAAATGAACATTTGGGCAAATGCATAATTGACCCATTAAAGGTTTTCTTAAAGTTGTAAATATAAATAACACACATCGAAAGGGTGTAATTAATTTTATTACAGTAGCTAGAATTTATGTAATTTGCAAACCATTTCATTGCCAAGTTTTATTCGTGGCATATAATTATAACTAAGACAGCATCTTAATGTTTCAACGAAATACACTAAGAGAAATTTATAAATATATAATAAAATGATAAGATTAATGTTATAGCAAGAGCTTAAACAAATGTCCTCGATAATATAGGGATGTTTATCTTCAAAGCATTAATGCACATTGAAGCTGATTATTATTTATATACCGTACAAAGTACCATTTACGATTTACAAGACCAAAAATTATGGTTCATACGGTTCGCTTAGCAATTTGTGTACAAATATGTAGTCTTCGCTAATGGTCTAGCTTTAATAATTAGGACAACATTAACTTGTATGACAGTTGGAAATCTACTATTTTAGCCACAAAACGAATTTGTAACAACTATATAAAAATTTAACCAATCAATATGTTGTAACGCAAAGAATTGCAAGGAAACCCACAACGAAAAGTGATTTTTATAGAACTAAATTAGTATAAACTTTAAATGAAACATCACGAGGCTAGAACATATATTTTATACCTTTTTAAAAGATAGTGCTAGTGCAACGATGTTTAACAAAGATTCTGGGCTGTGCCAAAGTAAGTAAATGGTATTATAGTCACTATGTTTATTTCTGCACCCTAATTGTCTCCTCGAGTACATCGCGGACACTAAAATTAAACTTTAAACTCGCTTAATTTTCTAGTTTAAATAAAACAGGAATCATTTAATATGAAGGATCGCGTTGCGTTTAGTTGTGGCCGTTTCAAAATCTACTAAGAAGGTATTCGTGAAGTAAAAGAAAAAATTTGTTCTTTCTTAAAATGCCCTTTGTGTTATGGAAAGGGCGCCGGTGGGGCGGCTACTTATATTTTGAAATATAATAGTGGTAACTTAGAGAATTGCCTGAGTGCGATGAACAAAAAGGGGTGCTCGAAGTTTTCCTGTAATTTATAGATGCTTTGAAGAATTAGTAAACTCATACTAGGAAAGGAGTGTTCATTTCATGATGCAATGTTTTTTATAAATTGACGATTGGTAACACGTTGTGTACGGCAATCTTGGATGTAATCACTAGATGCACAAATTCGACCTGACTAACTTAATAGAGTCGACACAGTTCGAATGACAACCCTAGCCTACAACATTCAGACCACCCCACATACAAATCTGGTAACTATTACATTCAATAAGCGCTACTTGTTTAAATATTTAGGTAAGGAAAAAATGAAAGGCGCTAAACTGTATGTATGCATTTCCCCAAGGTGCACAAGACTTCACAGCGGAAAGCTGAAGAATCGCAGCATTCAAAAATAAATCGTCTATGTTTACTAATTTTTATCCGAATCGATTGCATAAAGCTGACACTTGGTTTAACCAGCATAAAATGTATTAAACAATTTCAAATTTACTCTCTAATAAATCTGTTAAAATCAATAAGCGCTACTTGCTTAAATATATTACGTAAGGAAGAAATCAAAGGCGCTAAACTATTGGAACACTCTGTATGTATGCATTTTCTCAATGTGCACAGGACTTCACCAATTTTTCGCCATAGAATAGCAGAACGAAAACAGATACTTGCTTATGGAAATCCAGCCTTCCTTCACTGGTTTAGATAACTTTTCCGACTTTTTTATACAGAACAAGTTCTTCTACTCAAATGACTGTATTTTTACCAAAATACTAATAAAGATGCATATTTGAACACTAAAATAATGCAAACAATAGCGAAGCTTCGAATCTAAATCAAAACGCCTAAGTGAGATTTGATATCTCACAGGAAATATACTACCCAAACTTCATAGCTTTTACTAGCATGAAATAAAATTTGTATTTAAAATTCTGCAAATAGTAATATGAACATTCGTAGGGAAATACAATTAAATAATTAGAATTGCAAAAATTTGATTTGCCTTAAAGGCAATTGAAAGCAAAAATTTTAAAAATTTGAATTTAAATAGAAGAAATCAATTAATTAAATGCCATTTTCCAGGTGAAGTTTGCGATCGACCAGCAAAGCGGGAGGCGTGGATTCTCAATAACTATAGTTGTTCTGTGGCAATCACCTGGGAGTGAATCTAAAATATATAAATCGCTGAAAATAGGTAAGAGGGCGCCACTAGCTTTATTTGGGAATTTACTATATTAGCCAGGAATGCTAGAAACGATAAGACAGCGATGAATAACAATGACGTAGAATTGCTACAGACACAAATCGGAAAATATTACTCAAAAATGGCGGTGTTGAACAGGATCGTTCGTATGACTGATTACGTCACTGAATCATATGTCAAGCATTGTACTTACATAAACCATGAAAAAATACTTCCAAAGATCGTAGTTACACTTTGTTTACCCTAAGAGACCTGAAATTAAAATCAAGCTTATTCTAGAAATAAAAAAATACTAAATATCATGGCACAATTTAGGTTAATAAGTCATAATCAAGCTTAAAACAATTTTAATAACTAAGTATCAATTTTCGGCGAGGCCCGCGTTCACAAAAGAAGTGACACATTATTGCTATCTTAAAATGTAGGCACTAGTTCATTGAAACTTTTATAGCGGTTACGAGTATGTATTAGATCGAGTGAACAGGTATGTAAACATACGGATCACCCTGTATATCTAGATTATTGCACTGAATCTAAAAGTTTTGAGATAAAAGCTACCGCATACGTCGTTAGGAATACTACACAAATTTTAATATTTTATTACTGAAATTACACGTGATTAAGTCAACGATCTCGTGAAGTAAACGTCCGAGTTACTTTAGTCAAGTAAAGTAGAAACCACTTACTCCAGCCTGATTGTATGATGTCGATGTGTTAATACATAAAGATTTACTCGACCCCATTTTAATTTCCACTAACGGAAAATGTGCTAATAATTGTTTCCGAATATAATTACCCACGAACGGGATAAGTCGATAACTTCTTTGCCAAATTATCGATGGCTAAAGAAACGAAACATTCCACAATACTTAGGGTTTTACCTTAAAAGAACAAACTCTTTCTTCTAAAAAAACGTTTAATCGCACTTCAACATGTCCGTATTAGGGAAGGTTTAAGAACGAGTCAATGGAAAAGTTATATCTAAAGAGACCAATTGCGTGACTGCATTATTGCGGTAAAAATCTCTAGTATTCTAAAACTAAAAGTTTTGCATGGTAACATGGCAACATTCGTTAAAATAGGAGTGACCGGATTATATTTCAAAATTCATTAAATTTATTTTATTAAAATGACCTTTAACAAAACTATGTAATTTATCCTGCTGGATTAATTAAAAGAACCTGAATTGCAACAAGAGTTGATTTAAATTGAAAATACTTAAAATTATTTTAGAATTAACAAAATTAAAAATAAGGTTTCTTGTTATTATAACGTAACACAAAGAGTTGACTCATCGTTAAATTCTGTTTACTTAACAATGAGCTTCAAGGATAACGCATGAAAATACGAGGTGCGTTCAACAAGGTGATGAATTACAATTGATCTAAATATTTATCAACCTAATTTAGTATATAGAATACGACGAATTAAAAAGGCGTTTGCAAAAATTTCTGGTTACGTTTCAGAGGGTAACAAAGGTATCCAACAAAATGCTTTTGGGCACCACCTCGTTTGTAATACATACAAATTCATTTTGTAAAGTTAATAGATTCTGTATAAATAACATTTTGAAACCACTTTGTGGTTGAGATGAATAATTTTCTTTAGTGATCTTAGTTGGATATGTTAAGTTAAATCTTTAATAGCTGTGTATCTGTACTTCTGGACTAAAGAATCCTTAGACATCCGAATTTTGACTAATTCAAAATGTTATTTCAACTATTTGGATTTATTAAGAAAATATGCCTATTAACTAAATTATTTGAAAGTATTCATATATTTTTGTCCTATTTTAAAGTTCTAAATAATATAGTGGTTGGTTTTTGATGATACTTTGTGCCTATATCATCTAGAAAGTCAGGCTAATTAACAGAACTAATATACGGTTACGAATACCCTACCACATTCACAGCAAACATTCGGTAAAACAGGTTACAGCGCACTTGGGTTCTGACTATACCACACTAGATGGCGCATACGTTCAATTGCGGTATTACGGTATTACTCGGCCCGCTGTGCGTAAAATGTGCTTAATAAAAACAAAATGTGAGTCTAAATTGTTTCACTAAAGAGGTAGTCTTCGAATATCTCTTGTTACCGTGAATGTCAGTGTATTACTACTTCTTAGGATGTTTTCGATCCAGTCGGGCCTTTAACTAGAACAAACTGCCAGATTTTAGGAGGCGCGTAATAGAAAATTAGCCGCAACTTGTACATACTCTTTGGATCTGTATTTTTTGTTTGAAAATGTACAATAATAGGTAAGTGTGGCGTAAGTTGTTTAAATTTTCAAACGAACATTTGTCTACGATTTGTATTACATTTTAAAATAATGCAATGCTATTTGAATTAAATCGCAAAAGAACGCGGAACGCCTTTATTCACGCATTTCGTAAACGTTGTTAAACTTCTTCGGCTAAAGTCCCTTCCTTTGTATGATAATGTAATCTATTTAACACCAATAAAGCGGCTAGCATACAATCGTCTCTATTTACAAATTTTATCCTAACGGCTAGAAATAATTTAATTAAATCTTAAAGCAATTAATAAATGAGCACTGAACTTTTATACATCTTTAAATACTACATTTTCGATATACAATTCGGTAATTATTTATTAATTCATAAAAATATAGATTACTTCCCTCGTTTTCATCGTGAGATGAGGCGCACCCAGAGCGTACACGCTGGGACCTGAAAGATGGCGAACTATCCTTGGTCAGAACGAAGTCAGGGGAAATCCTGTTGGCACTGAATATAGGGGCGAAAGACTAATCGAACCATCTAGTAGCTGGTTCCCTCCGAAGCTGGCCGTCATTGCTCGTCGAGCGCGAGTTTCATCCGGTAAAGCGCATGATTAGAGGCATTGGGGCCGAAACGACCTCAACCTATTCTCAACTTTTGCTAAGCGGAACTGGCGCTGTGGGAAGAATTTTGGAGGTATCTTAATACAGGATACTACTATAATAAGAGAATTTATAATTGATATCTATATATTAATTATTACAGCAACAAATATAAACGTCACAAATAATAAATGTATTTAAAAAACCCTACCACTTTCACTTTAAAAATATTTCATTTACATGTTAAGTGTTTTTAAATTGAAAATCAGTTAAATCATTTTGATATATAGTTTGGAATACCTAATTACAAAAATTCGTTACATAACAGTTACTATTAATGAATTTGTAATGAAAAATGCAAACATTAATTTACAAATTAAAAATAAAGCAAAAAAACAGAAATTAATTTAACTGCGAATCGTCACAGGTTGAATCGGTAACGGACTTCTTACAAAAACAAGATATACTTATCATTTCATCATCCAGAACTATTCGATTATCTTCACGGGTATTTAAGAATTGCCTCCACAAACATTTTTAATTGCTAAAAGGCGATTGGTATAATCTCAATTAAACGTGGAAACGAACGCATATTTCTTTACTTCATGTTCAGCTTTTGTTTAAAACGGAATTCTTGGAATCGTATAAATTTGGTATTGTTTTTAAATAAAAAGCGAGTCAGTGTAAGTCAGTATTTTGTGACATGCACTTTCGCATGGTAGAGGCGATTTTCCTGAAACAGTTTCTGAAATCGGCTCTATTTCAACCGTCAATGCCAATTTTTCGAAATTTTTTGATTTCGCGCGTATTCCTTGAAATCCTCTGGAACGACTTCTTTTTAATTTACTCATTATCTCCGAAACAATTTCTGTAAGGTAAGTTAATCGGGACTATTTCAACCCTTAACGCCAATTTTTAGAAATTCTTTTTTAAGTTACGCATTATCTTCAAACTTTTATACCCTTTTACAGAGTATAGACGGTTTGCCCGAAATAATTTCCATAAAGTGAGTAATCGGGACTATTTCAACCGTTAACGCAAATTTTTCGAAATTGTCTAATTTCGCGCAATTTCCTTGAAATCCACTTCAAAAATTTCATTTTAATTTACCCATTATCTTCAAACTTTTATGCCCTTTCACATAGTATGGGCGGGTTGCCCGAAACAATTTCCATACAGCGTTAATGCAAATTTTTCGAAATTTTTTCATTTCTCGCGATTTCCTTGAACTCTGCTTGAAGGATTTCTGATTAATTTACTGATTATCTTCAAACTTTCATACCTTTTCACAGAGCATATGCGGATTTCCCGAAATAATTTCCGTAAAGCTCGCGAGTAATCGGGATTATTTCAACCGTTAACGCAAATTTTTCTAAATTGTTTTATTTCGTGCGATTTCCTTGAAATCCACTTCAACAATTTCTTTTGAATTTACTTAATATCTCCAAACTTTCGTATCCCTTTACAAAGTATAGACAGTTTTCCGGAAACAATTTCCCTAAATTGAGTTATCGGGACTATTTCAACCGTTAACGAAAATTTTTCGAAATTATTTTATTTCTAGGGATTTCCCGGGACTATTTCAACCGTTAACTCAAATTTTTCGAAATTGTTTGATTTCGAGCGATTTCCTTGAAATTCACTTCAGAAATTTTTTTTACATATTTGATTATCTCCGAACTTTCATTCTCTTTCACAAGGTATAGGCGGTTTGTCTGAAACAATTTCCGTAAACTGGGTAATCGAGACTATTTGAATCGTTAATGTAAATCTTTCGAAATTTTTTTTTCGCAATTTCCTTGAAATCCGGTTAAACTAATTCTTTTTAATTTACCCATTATCTTAAAACTTTTATATCCATTGCATGGTATAAGCGGATTCCCCGAAACAATTTCCGTAAAGTGAGTAATCGGGAGTATTTCAACCGTTAATGAAAATTTTTCAAAATTTTTCATTTTTACCTCGACTTTCTTGAAATTCGGTTGAACAATTTCTTTTCAATTTACCAGTTATCTTCAAACTTTTATTCCCTTTCACATGGCACAGGCGGGTTGCCTGAAAAAATTTCCATACAGCGAGTAATCGGGATTATATCAACCGTTAATGCAAAACCTTTCATTTTTCGTGATTTCTTTGAAATCCGGTTAAACGATTTCTTTTTAATTTACCCATTATCTTAAAACTTTTATATCCATTGCATGGTACAAGCGGATTCCCCGAAACAATTTCCGTAAAGTGAGTAATCGGGAGTATTTCAACCGTTAATGCAAATTTTTCGAAATTTTTCATTTTTACCTCGACTTTCTTGAAATCCGGTTGAACGATTTCTTTTCAATTTACCCATTATCCTCAAACTTTTATTCCCTTTCACATGGCACAGGCGAGTTGCCTGAAACAAATTCCATACATCGAGTAATCGGGATTATTTCAACCGTTAATGCGAAACTTTTCATTTTTCGCGATTTCCTTGAAATCCGCTTGAAGGATTTCTGTTTGATTTACTCATTATCTTCAAACTTCTATACCCCTTCACAGGGCATAGGATGATTTCCCGAAACAATTTCCATAAAATGAGTTATCGGGATTATTTCAACCGTTAATGCAAGTTTTTCGAAATTTTTGATTTTTCACAATTTCCTTGAAATCAGCTTGAACTATTTCTTTTAATTTACCCATTATCTTCCAAATTTTATGCCAACTGAATGGTATAGGCGGATTTCCCGAAACAATTTCCATAAAGCGAGTAATTGGGATTATTTCAATTGTTAATGCAAATTTTTTGAAATTTTTTTATTTCTCGCTATTTCCTTGAAATCCGCTAGCATAATTTCTGTTTAATTTACTCATTATCTTCAACCTTTTATACCCTTTTACAGGACATAGGCGGTTTTCCGTAAAAATTCCCGTAAAATGTGTTATCTGAACTATTTCAACCATTAACGCAAATTTTTCGAAATTGTCTAATTTCGAGAGATTACATTCAAATCCGCTTCAACAATTTCTTTTTAATTTACTCATTATTTTCAAACTTTCTAATTCTTTCACAAGGTATAGTCGGTTTTTCTGAAACAAATTTACATACGCATAGACCTAGACCTCGGCATCGTGATGCGATGCAAGCCCACCTAGCTTAATTTATTAAATGGGGTCTACCATTTTACTTAACTGAGGTGACGACATCCAGAAAACTGACGTCACGTTGTAATTGACTGGTGTTGCTTGTGTAACGGCTCAAATACAGCTTTATCCTGTGTTGCTTGTGTAACGGAAATTTTGCGCGCAACGCTTGTGTAACAGTTCAACTTCGACGCTCAGCACCACGTACCACGTACCTCTATGCTGTGTTACCTATGCACCGAGGATACTGTACGCATCAAACCGAACAAGAGAAATGACGCTACACCGAAGTTGCTTGTGTAATGGGTCTGTGTTGTCCGTGCAGAGAGGATGTTGTGCGCTTCCAACCCGCACAAAAATATCAACATCGCGCTTTGCCGAACTGTTGTTGCCTGGTTTGCACGATGACAAGTGTCATAGTACACCGAGAGGTCAACGACACGTTACAGTTAACCTTGTAACGAAGGGGATGCACCCACAATTCGAGTCAAGCGCCTAAACGACCGCTGAACAAAGAAACAAAGGACTTTAGTAGAAGTATCCTCTACCGTATCGAAGACACTACCGACAACTCAGCCCTCACGACCGAGCAACCCCGAACAGAATAAATATAAATTCTTTTCTGTCTGCAAGCTTAATACGCAATGACGAAACGTCACACTTTTACCACGAAATTTTCTTGTAATTTTGTGATTTCTTGGTTATGAAGTTACTGGTGTTTGTTCCAAGTCCTACAGGTGCGTTAAATGTAATGGTTTCAATGTTCAATATTGCAAAACATACTTTCTTGATGAGGTTTCTAATCTTTTAACCATAGAAGTTTTGCCGTTCGGGATCCGAACGGTGTCTTCACATAAACATCAGCTGAAACGGCGAAGACAATGAAGATTTGAAACTATATCTTTAGATGGCAAAAATAGCTGCGCATTAGATTTCAAAGAAAAAGCTTCTACAACTAAATATGTTACGAGAAGACAAGATTGATGAGTGTTAATGTGGTGGAAAACATACTTTCTCGATGAGGTTTCTAACCTTAATATTTTTAACCATAGAAGCTTTTGCCGTTTGGGATCCGAACGGTCTCTTCACATAAACATTTGATGAAACGTCGAAGAACAATGAAGATTTGAAGTTGTTACATCTTTAGATGGAAAAAATAGCTGCACATTAGATTTCAAAGAAAAAGCTTCTACAACTAAATATGTTGCGAGAAAACAAGATTGATGGATGTTA
>JAHWXV010024448.1:0-12342 GCA_024586415.1 Phrixothrix hirtus
TTTATATATATATATATATATATATATATATATATATATATATATATAATTAATTATTTTAATTATTAAATGTTTCTCGCACTCCGCGACTTCTTAAAGTCTTTTTATATTGTCTTTTTAACTTAAATATTAATAACATTAAAACGCGCGAAACTGTATCAGTTTTTATAATCTCGAATTTTATGTTGTGTGATGGTACTTTTACAAATTGTATCCCTTCGAAAAAGACACGCAATGTGCCTGCTTCAAGTCAGTGTACCGCCATATTTCAGTAAAACGGTGAGAGAACTCTTAAATAACACATTTCCTGAGGTGGATAGGACGCGGTGGCTTTGTGTAGTGAGCTCCCAGATCGCCTGATTTAAACGCAATGTATTTCTACATAACGTCGAAGAGCTAAGGCAAAGGATTATTGATAACTGTAAAATAATTAAGCAAAAGGAGGGAATTTTACTAAAGTTCCTCGAAATTTCCCGAGACGAATTTATTTATGCATTGAAATTTATTATGAAGATATTAAATTTATTATTAATTCTTATTAATATTAGTAATTAACTAGAAATAATGTGGTATACTTAAAATTATTGGTTAATCAATTAAACTGGTTTTGAACATACCTTAAACGACGTTATTTAGTTTTTTGAATTGTATTGCCTTAAATTACTTTGATGTAAATTTCTCTCAGAGGCAACTTTGGCGCTTGCTTTGAAGACATATTTTGTTAATGTTAAAAATGACCTGAAGAGTTCCTATTTATTCACTGCAAGCAAATGTTTGAAGGTGCTTTTCTTGAAAGCGGCTCATTTTATCGTTATGCTACAAGAGGACCCTTTTTTAAAATGTTTGATACTCTTTTAAAATCTAGAAACAAAATTCTAAAAATAATTTCTGAATCATTATGTAACTGTTATGGGCAGATTAGGTCCTTTGGTATAAGGGAATTTATGTTAATTTTGGAACAAAAAGCAACAGGGCTAAATTTGAAGAGAATCGATACACTATCAAAAAATCCATTAGAAAAACTAATTTGAAAAATCAAACTTTATTCAATTTCGAAACATCTTGTACATCGACAAAAATACATTTTTGAAACACGGAAGGGTCATTAAAAGGCAATTAAAATTCTATTAGCGCTACCCATGTTCTACTATTGTTTTTCTCTAACGCTAGAATATATTATATAGCCGTTCTTTATCCTAAAAATAAAGTCATAATGAAAAGAAATGTTTAAGGTAAAAGTTTAGTGTAAAACCTTGTTTGATAATCAGTAAATATTAAATTGATAGAAAACGATTCAAATTTGAATGATTTTAAAATTAACACATATTTTTCGGTAATGAACCAAAACGTACGATTAGATTAATCGCATTAAAAAAAAGGAAGTGGAATTTGCAACGTAAAAAACTTAATAAAGTGTGAATATTTGTAATGTAGAGTAAATGGCTCCATATTTGTATTAATTTATGTGAAAATTTACACATTTTTACGAGTTAGATTAAAATTTTTCACAGATTGGTGTTTGTTTATGTACTATACTGCATGTGTAAAATATTGACTAATAATTTTTATACTCTGTATACACAATCAGAATACAATAATTTTTATTGAATTATTAAATGTGTTGGTTACTTCTGGATATTTACCGTCTGCGGCTTTCTTTAATATTTAAAATCAAACGTTTGTTTTTGCGTTAGAAATCTTTAAAAACAACGCAATGATGCCAAATTCTTTGTACCACGTGAATTGTAATGTACTTACGTGGGCAAGTCAAACATTACATTCAAAAAATTACAATTTCCTAACCATATTCATAAGGTTACGTTGTAAGCAACACCATAAATTTCATATCGCAATAAAATTCAAATTTATTTTGGCGTCCAAATTTTTTAAATTAAAATTAGAATTCAATTTTAAAATAATTTAAAAAAAAGGCATATTTAAGAAAAATAGATTTTGTCCGAATTGTAACTATCTTAAAGGGCAGTGTAATATGTTACATAAATTTGATTTTATTTTAATAACTTCTTTATTTCAAATTTTCAACGTTAACATCTTTCACTATTTTTCTTTAAACACAAGGTGCGGTATAATAGGTATAATTTGCATATATGGTAACTTAAATTTTAGAATTTGCAAGTAAGTATCATTAATTATTTAATAATCTTAATTTGAGCAATTAATATGTTTCAGCATCCGACTCGGTTATTTGCATATTTGAGATATTCCCCTCTGAGATTAACGGGTAGGCATTTAATCAATTACATCACTTTTATTAAAAATGTCTCTGAATTAAAATAATTTCTTAAGTATGCCGAGTAAATATAGTAATCTAATATTAGAACTTTGCGACCATTTTAACAACGGATAATGACATGGAGTTATTTTAAGGCGGAATTTTAAAATTTTCATTAAAGGTATTTCTAAAGAAGGATAGTAATGTGTTGTTTTTAGTAAATCCATACTTTTTTATTTATAAATTTAATTTTTTAAAGATTACACGTGATTTTCAAAAAATTAAAATAACAGGTTAAATAGTATTTATGTTTACATTTTTGCTTCATTTTTAATTAGGTCAGAGTTTTCATCTCAAAGTACATTGTAAAATTTCGAAATGCAAATTAATTATATAACTAATATTAATAAATGTAAAAAATCGTTAAAATTAATTAAAGAGATAAGTTAATTTCAGTTCGCATTTTGATAATTAAAAAAAGTAAAAAAGTTGAAATGTATAACGACAATATGTAGGTCTTAAATACAAGGTCCTTTAAATTTAAAAATATTTTTATTTTCCTCACTTATAAGATTATTTTGTTAACTTTGTTGAAATTAAAATAATACGTTTGGGATAGCGAATTATTCTAACGTGCCATTTAAAAATGTATTTTTTATTGTTTACTATTTAATAATCGTTGTTTTTATTGAGCTACAATAAGAGAACTACAAATGCATCATTTCTAATACTTATTGCTACTTGTAGATTAAGAGAATTTCACCTAAGAAGTCGCCACCGCCGTGATGAATTTCTATGCGGCTGTGCACGTAATATCAACTCGTATTCATTGTCAGTGGCGTAATGCAACTTTTTTAGCGTCAACTAGCAAAGGCAGCACCCAAGTCGTGCTAAAAATACCTCTAAAATATTTCTATGAACCAACATAGCTACCACAAAATCAACATTGATGGCGGAGAATTAGAAATTCGCCTATATGTGCGCGCAAGCGCAGTCTTCTCAAATTCTAAATTTTGTTTTCTCCACAATGGCGTAAATAGTTACTTTTAACTGAAAAGGTCTTTAAAAAAATTAATTTACAATTGTCGAAAACTTGTTACTTAAAAGCAATAAACTTTTGAACCTTTTAAAATATTATCTGACCATGTACTTTATAAAACGATATATTTAATAATTTATGTTCCATAGAGTAAAGATTAATTGAAATTTCCATATAAAAAATTACGTCTATTCATAAAATCGGTTATAAAACAACACATTTTATAAACTTCATGTAACACTAAAACAATTTCAAAATATAGCCACCATATTGTTTTTGATTTCATTTTACAAAATAAGTGCGCCAACTTATATATAAAAAAACCCATAATTTTAGGCAATAGTTATATACATTAAGAAACCTAAGTTACTCTGTATAAGCGGAAGTGACAAAATTAAAAATATCAAAATCGCGTCTCTCACTGAATTATTGGGCAAACGCATAAACAATCACGGGAAACAATTTGCTCATTTAAATACTTGTTTTGTTCTTTCCATTATTCATAATTATAGATAGGTAACCATAGAAACTCCCTAGCAGGCGAGTTTTTCAGGAGAACAAAAGTTTATTCGATACTAAACAGAATCATTAGCTATAAAACGTGACGCGGTTTTAGAATGCAGATTTGTGTGATTGCAGAGCATATTGAATTGCTCTATAAAATGCATGTCAAATCAATATTTTAAAGTTTTTAAGCACAAACTTCGCTAATTTAAAAAACACATTTTTAAACTTTTTCTAGTACAGTATAAAATTTACTGCATCTACGAATTTGATGTAAATAAAGGAACAATTGATATCTAATACAAATTAGGAATTGAAGCAAGTGAACCTTGCTTTGGATAATTTCCCTGAATCAGATTTAAGTTAACAGATACTTTTGCCCTTATTTTTACACCGATCACAATGGTTAGGTAAGGTTGAACGCGGTAAAAACTTGGATGGTTGGTAGCATGGCGTTTTCAACTATAACCTTCCTTCAAAAATTAAAAAAAGTTACTTTTATTATAACGAACCCAAAAGTTAGGTAAGGTTGAGCGTGGTAAGCACCTGGAAAGGTGACTGCATATTTTTTAAATAATAAACTTCTTTCAAAAACTGCAAAAAATCCTTGAAATTTAAATTTGTTGTTTGTGAATTTTTAATAAATTAGATTATATCTAATTACTTTAAAACAAATTAAGTTCTATTAATATAGATAAAAATAAAAATAAATATCGAAGATAAAATAAGACGATGATAATACAAAATACCTCAGCATTTCATATACCTTATTATAAAAATGTACGATATAGTTGGCGCAAAATCTTATGGATTATAGGGATGTCCTTTAGATGCATCATTAAGCTTTAGAATTATATTATGGGTTTAAAATAACAAGAAGGGAGAGTAAATTTCTAGATTATTCATATACATGTGCATCTCACTGTATTTTAAAACGGGGTTAAAGTTGTGTGTATAGACTGAGAATAAGTGGTCCCAAAATAGAGCCCTGAGGAGCTCCGCGGCAATCGTGATATGATCGAAGTGCTTTACTTTTCTTTTACTTATCTTTACTAAGATTTCTAGCCCCATTCTGTCTAGATATATTCTCGAGTTTGCCAGAATCGTTGAATTGCAACCCCTGGTACTTCGAGCTATATCTAATACATTTGCAGTATAGCGCATAATTCGACTATATGTATGTAAGCAACAATTTGTGCTGTTTCACCTAGTGTCATAGAGTTACAAATGTCAAAAAATAGAACAATCGCTGTAAAAAAGTCAAAATTTCTTTTTACTACGTTTGTGTCCCGTCCATTATGCAAACATAATGTGCAAAAGTCTATAAAGTATATAGTTCACATATATTTTCATATTTACCACATGATAGTTTGCAACAATTCGAGAAAAGCTTCCTGTCCGATTAACTTTGCGAGTGAGTGTATATTTCGAAATATATACATTAACTTATAGTAATAGAGAATGCTTTGTTTACAAATTTAAATTTCCCGTCAACAGACTTGCATTTGAGTGTAACTCGTTATTTTGCGCAATAGACGACAACGTATTTCCTACACCACATACAAAGTGGATCTTTACATTTTGAAACATCTGTAACTCCACTACGAAGGTCTTCTAACGGCTTTTGTAAGTTCATTTAGAGTATTTTCAGCTATTATAAAAAAAACTGAATTGGTTAATCTAAAATCTATTAGAAACCCGAAAAAGGCCTAAGTAACAACCTTGGTTTTGTAATTAAATCTGTAATAGAAAACTTGATCAAAGTAACACTGAAAAATATGACATAGTTATTACGGTTGTTACCCCGTTAACGCATAATCAAAATAAAATAAAAATCGTGATCAAAGATCATATTGTATTGTATTACCTACTTCAACGATTAATTTAAATGTACGAAAATCACATCAAATCCCATGCGCATAATCATCATTAATTATTTAAATTTCAGAAAATGTGAAATTAGCTAATTAGTCTGACACCGAAACCTACCATTAGTTTCTGATCTAACCAAATTTCGAAGAGGCAATTAGTTTCCCTTAATTAAACACCTTGATAAATCGATTCAGAAACCCTTTCGATGTTTTGTGTTGATAAAGCTACTGAAAACATGCATTTCCAGTGCTTTTGAAAAAATCGTTAATTGTAGTAATTTATTATATTTGGCCATCTTTTAAGTTGTTAACTTAGGAAACTTTTTTAAGATATTAACAAAATATCCACTTTTTAACAAATTAAAAAATTGTTTGCAAAAATTTAATATTGCTATTTAGGTTGGCTGATTCTGTTGAAACCCCATGTTTATGTGTACTCAAGTAGGCACGAACGTAAATAATAGGCCATACTTACCATAGAAGGTAGTTCTTTTGTTTTATTTATTTTCGTTTGATATTTTACAGGCTACGGAAGCAATCATCACAATTGTTCATTATCAAACAACAACTGTTAATCTAAATAAATAAATAGATATGAAGGAATCAATCGAAGACACTGAATTTTGTTTTCATTGGTAATTAAATTGGGATGAATCATTAAAGCAATAGTGTACTTCTACTCGTGCCTTTTACTGCTTCGCTTAAATCATGATTGTACATTTATGCGTTAGAAAATGTGCGAGCCCAGTGCAAGAATATTATGAGGCTCCCATACTTCATTTAATAAGTCACATCAATTTTTAATGCTAGATTTATTTAAAAAGCAACAATACAATGTAATTGGAACTATTCTGCGCGTGAACATGATCTATAGAACGAATGACAGTTTTCTTTGACTTTCTATACCCATTACCCTGCCAGAATTCCCTGTCTTATCTTCTATATATAGAAATTTTGGCACACCACCACCACCATTATCAACTTTTTTTGTAAAAAATCTATCAATTGCTGTTTTGTCTTTCTGTTATAACCTCTTTTTTTTCCTGACTTTCATTTTTGCCGCATCAGGTTACTTATATGATTTTCTTGAAATCATTATAAATAGTGGCCTGAAATTACATTACGTATTTATACAATAGATAAAAATGAATTTGCTACACGCTCACTATACAGGGTGATTAAGGAATTTCGAAGGTCAGTAACATTCGTTAAATTCAAAGAAATTGTGTATACTAGTTTTTAATAATACTTTACACGGTTGCCTACTGAAATTTCAATAAATTTATTTTCTTCAGAACTGTGTTTAATAAATACATTTAGAAAAGTTTATAATTTCAAAACTCAAATATACTGATTAAAAAATTATTTATAAACTTCAAATTTAAGGGGGTTTTTGGTCTTGGATTTTTTCTTTATATTTTTCATAAGTCTATAGTCTCAAGTATATCTTACAAAACTATTTTTTAAAAAAATAACATTTAGCCGAGTGTATAGGGTAAAAACCGATATGATGCATCGGACCGTTGGTTGATTAAAACAGCGCGCGCAAGTCAACTACCGTGACAGCTGCTTCGATGACCTTCAGTATTGTATAAATCTGGCTTCTCACCATCTATCTGACCGTTAATTTCGTTTTGGAGGTAATACTTAGGGTGCTCTTGGCGAACGAAAACAGAGCAAATTATGAATAGAAAAAATTCAAAAATCAATTAAACACATACTATCCGCAAAATAAAACGACTCTATCACGGAAACCGACCTGATATACAGCAAGATGCCGTGTATGCGAGTACTTCAGTTAAAGAAATGATACATTCGAGAGACACGGATGTGAACAGTTACTGAATTATAAACTTTATTACTGTGTTTGCGGCTATAAATTCATGTTTGTTGCAAAGAATGCAAAAAACTGTTACTTTTAAAGAAAAAGTATACGTGGACATCATTTCAAAATTTGTATGAATGTGACTGTGGTGCAAAAGATATAAACATGTGACCCGTAATCGATAAAGCGTACGAAGTAAATCGGCGAACTTTTTTTTGTGATGCGACTTCTTGGGATTGGATTTCATGGAATAAATTTATTCGGCGCATTAATTTATACATTATGCTAGTGTAAAAAAATTGCGTATCACTTTTCAGGCTGTTTACGAGTTGTCAATTACAGCAGTCGTTAACAAAAAAAATCTCACTATAGCTGCAAATGAGAATCCGCAGCATTTATCCGTATCGGGTGATGGAACGTGCAAAAAAATAAATAAGGTTTAGTTGTTGTTTGGCGTCTCTTCTTTAATTGCAAAATATTCTAATAAAGTTCTCGATATCGTCGCATCATGAAATCAAGTTTCTGTCAAGCATGCTGCTCTTGGTCTAACACAAAAGATATGCCTGAGTATGAAGTATGGCAGAACAGTCATCAAGAAACGTGTTTCATTAATCATGTAGGTAGGGTAGGAAAAATTATGGTGTTCAATATATAACGTATATCAAAAACGGAGATACAAAACTTTTAAAGGTATTGTTGACATTAATCCTTACAGCGATAACGTTTCTATGCAAAAAAAAATGTGTATTGAACGCGTGAAGAAGCGGATGGTAACAAAACTGCGAAATGCTTAGAAACCTAACAAAAGTCTTGGGGAAAAGGGAGAGTTGACTGCTAAACTCATGAGCTAGAAGAAATAAAAAAGCAATTTGGAGAACATTTTTCATAAAACATCAACGGATAGTAAACCACATCGCTATTTCCTGTCGGGTTCTGAAAATTGGTGCAGGTGGCGACAAGCAGAAAGCAGCGGAATGCTCCAGACATTTCCACCTCTTAATAAAAAAGTTGCAAAAGTTATCACACCGATTTATGAAGAATTATCATTCAATAATTTATTAGAAAGAAGTCTTGGGGCACACACTCAAAACAATAATAAATCTTTCAATTCATTACTATGGTCATTTGCTTCGAAGAGTATATCTGTCGGCAAAGGAGTAGTTGAAGTCGCCAATTATTTAGCAACGTGCATCTTTAATAATAAAGATATATTAAAAATAATGGTAATAATGGGCGCAACAATTGGCAGCGCAATTCACGGTTTACCATTTATCGAGACGACGACCGGGTGAAGCGTTTGGAAGATCACGCATCTTTGTGCTCTAAAGAAGCAAAGATTGCTAATGGGGAGCAAAAAATACTTCAGAATGAGATTTTCGAAGAAGAAACTTTACTTTATTGCCCCTTATTACCCTTAAAGGTAAATTCATTCGATTTAATATATTATCACGAAACATGTTTCAGCAAACTTTAAACGCGTTTTCGAATGTGGTAACATTATTTGAAAGAAACTACTTGTTCTATTAACATCCGCTTTTATAGTTTCATTCAATAAACATGCCGTTATCGCAGGAACTTGCATAAATAGTCTATGTAGATTTTTTCCAATTTTTTTTTAATATAAATAAGAAAAAAAATTGAATAAGATCTGAATTTTTTTCACGTATCGCCATATTAAAATTATGCTTACGATATCAGTAATCACAAGTCTACTCTACAAAATGAGACCTTGCCTTCTGTTTTCAGTCGATCGTGCTTCACCTATCGTTTGACTTTACTCACGGTGTAAGGCTAACTTCGGCGCCATATTTATTATGGGGACAGCATTAAAATATACAATTTTCTTTTAGATCTACACGAAATGTACTTTATAACAATGTATCAATTTTTAATTAAATCATAAGTTTCAAGTACAAAAAATCCTAAAAACACGACTGAATTTGCCTCTTAAAACCAAAACCCACCATTGAACCGTTGTTGTTCCAAGTTCTAAATATTTGTCAATGTTATTTTAGCAATAAATTGCCAACCACTATCGGTTTTACTAATCAATTATGTATCCACACGTAAACTCAAAAATGTTACTAATAAACAATATATTGTACTGTATACAGCCTATATAACTATTTATACAATTGCTATACTAAAGTATGGACACTGAATCAGACGACATACGTCATCATTATTAAAACATCATAAAAATTGTAAACGTTCACTATGTTTACACTAATTCAATTAGTTTCGATAATTTATATTGTTATACAACTGTGATAAGGGATACAACTTAAAACTTACGTTTCTGATGAAAAGAACTGTTATAACACTAATGGAATTAAAATTGAACCATAAACAGAAAGTAGACAAATAATCTTCAAAAAGTAAGCAATAATCGATCGCGAGTGACATATGTATAAACGAAATAATTATGGAATAATCAGTGTGGCTAATTTTAAAATATAAAATATGAATGAATATTACAATGACAACTACTACAAAAATAAAATAAACGTTCAAGTAGAATTTAGTGATATTCTTATTATAAATAAAGACTCTTTTGTCGTGATCATTGTAATTTAGCAAAGATAATGCTAGAATTACAACGGATATCGCCAACTCTGACGTATGTCGTCTAGTTCAGTGTCCATACTTTAACCATAACTCTAGTTTAACTGCTATATTTAATAGAAAAATGGCTTCATCTGTAACAGCTGATGCTTAAATCCGGACAAATATTGTTTATTTTGTTGATCAGTTGCTCAATTTCAATAAAATGTATGTCAAATAAAAATTAAAAAGGTGAGTGAGTGAGTGAACGCGTTGGTGCATGCGTGTGCGCGCGTACGTGCGTGTGTGTGCAAACGCTCTTACTTTGATAATTTTAACGAAAATCACTAGTAAAAATTTTAGTAACAAGAATTGGAAGTGTAATACACTAATTTTACTATAAAATTCCTGTATTAGACTTCCAATTTTTATTTCCAAAAATTTTGCTAGTGGCTCGTTAAAATTATTAGAGTAATTCTTGCATGTCTAAAATGATTCTTAGTTAAAACAAAATCTAGCTACACATAAATGAAAAATATTCTCATGTAAAAAATATATTTTACAAAACTTGAACTGTAAAGATATGTTTACCGACTCTCCGGATAATACGAAATGAAATTTTACAATACATCTCTTGCTTTTAGTCGTTAGGGAATACGTGGATTGGCTAATTCCGGCAAAACACAACTATTCCAAAAACTAATAAGCTTTGGCAACATAATATAGTTGCAAAGATTAACATCTTTTTCGATTTCTCAAATATAACTGTTCTGAGGAATTAATTTGAACACAAAATCGTTTATCGTTGATTGCAACATCTCCATTTTTTATCCCTGTGAGAATAAGAGTACTTAACCATTATAAGTTCGTTATTCTCAGTTATTCCATCAGGACTGTCGCCAAGAAAATGGCGTTCTTCGCCATTAATAAACCCACATTTCCTTATTTTAACTTTAATTGTTGCTGGAACTGATGTACGGAATTTGTCTCATTATCTATTCCGTATTGATTAACTTTTGTTTCGAGAATTTTGTTTGCATAAAATATATTTTTAACCAAATTCTGGCAAGGTGTATTTGAACGCCGCAAATAGATTCTTCCAAACCACGACGCTATAATTCTGTTTTTCCTAGCGTGAAACAATCTTAATTTAGTCGCTGACCTTTAATCTGTTCTTCTGTTTCTGCAATATTCTCTTCTCTCAATGCATTTAAAATCTTTGTTTTTGAATTTTACATTTCTTCGGGATCAACATCTGGTTCTGCAGGATTACTACCGTAGTCCATATCTTTATCACCTTTCCGAATATTAGTTCACCGTACATTTATTTTCTTTGCTTTTGCTTGCTGACGAGTACATTATTTTTGTAAATATATTTTGGATTGATTAGACATCATAGTATGAAAAGATATACCCATATTGTAAGCCAAACCTGCACCTAAGCATTGACTTCTAGATACAGAGTTTCCACAAAAGAACTTCGGGGTTTTGAGGTTAAATATTTTTATTAACTCAAAATCTTAGTGTAATGTGTTATACATGAATTTGAAAGTAATATTGTCAAGATTTTATAACAGTTTAGTAAATTTCAATGTGGGCCCCATTAATGGCACGGCACACATCACATCCAAACGAAAGTCTACCTCTTGCCAAGTCTTATCCAGCATGTCTGGAGTGATGCTTGCCACGCAAGCAAATATCCGTTGGCTGAGGTGGGTTAGATCTCGAATTTTCTCTACATACACGAGGGTCTTCACATGTCCCCAGAAGAAAAAGTCCAAGGGAGTCACATCTGGGCTCCTTGGAGGCCAAGGAGTACGTCCTTCCCTTCCAATCCACCTGTTGCCGAATCGAATATTGAGTGCTTCTCGCACACGCAAACTAAAATGAGGCGGTGCGCCATCTTGCTGAAAGTGGACAAAACCTTTCTCCGCCTCAATATCATCCAACTGAGGAAAAACATACTCCTCTAACATGTCACAACAAAAATGAAGGGATCTGTAGCTATGTCATGCATAAGGCCGCACCAAACATTCACTTTGAGTGAGTCACGCTGATACTCAGTGAACTCATGAGGCGGCTGCAATTGCGTCGATTCACAGTACCGTGCACATGAAAAGTTGCCTCATCGGTAATAATTAGATTTTTTAAAAAATTGTTATTTTCGTCAATTTTGTTTAGCATATTAATAGAAAACTGAAATCTCTTGTCCTTATCTGTTGGTTAAATTTCATGCAAAATTTGTAACTTGTAAGCAGTTAATGAAAGCCTTTTGTGAACTACCTTATGAACAGTTGATCTCGGTATCCCCAACTCGAGACTGCGT
>JAHWXV010024456.1:0-12508 GCA_024586415.1 Phrixothrix hirtus
TATATATATATATATATATATATATATATATATATATAAAACTTGCGCAAATAGAACGTGTAAGCTTGACAAGAAATGAAAACGTCAACTTTTGCGTGATAATTATAAACCTTTCACACTTGCTGTCTGGCAAGAAATTATAATTTAATTTCAATACAATAACGGTCAAGATTGAAAATAAATGAGGTCATTGGCTTTGTATGCTAATTATAAATTTGACCCACTTCCTGTCTGATAAGAAAATGCCTCGCATACTAATTATAATCTAATCTCAGTACAATTCTTGCTACTCTGATAAGAAATAAGGACATCGGATTTTTCATGCCAATTATATATAAATTTGACTCATTTCCTGTCTGAACCGATAAGAAAACTCTTTCGCATGCTAATTATAACTACTGTGTAATAATAAATAAGGACATCAATAAATAATTGTCTTTACTACAAAAAGATGCAGATATTCACGCTAAGTCCGATTTTTCTCAATTCTTCGCATGTGCCGTCATGCCCCAAAATAGCCGACTCTCTATTAGTTAATCGTTTTCCTTCTTTACTATAAAAGATGTACATGTTGTATCTTTACATCATGATATTCACCATACGTCAGACTTTTTCAATCCTGCGCATGCGCCGCCACGCCCCAAAAAGGCTGCATACAAAATAGCCGTCTCCCCCACTTCCAAAATAGACCACCCACAAAATGGCCGATTACAAAATGGCCAACTCCTCCCACCCCTCACTTAAAATGGCGGACCCACAAAATGGCCGCCGCCCACCCAGAAAATGGCCGAATGCCCCCCACTCCACCCAAAAATGACCCACCCACAAAATGGCTGACCCGCAAAATGGCCGCCGCCGATTCCATCCACAAGATGGCGGCTGTTGATTCCTCCCACAAGATAGCCGTCAAACTTCAAAAGTGAGGTTATATAGCGTTTTGGTTCAGAACTAGCATAGCATAACTAATGACGTATTACCAATTCTTATCTTTTTAATTAGTTACATGTGTCAAGAATTTATATACATAAATTTAGAATATTATCATGTAATTAATCATAATTGGTAACAATTGGCAAGTTGTTAGAGGTTTAAACAAAGGTAGGCCTGCCGCTTCAGTACTGTAAATTAATAGCTATATTTTATTATAAGTTCTCGTAATGGTACGCAGTTTGTACTCAAACGTATGCTTAGTACAATACTACGAGAGTGCGTTTTTATATTCACGCAATGTGGGATGGAGGATAAGGTAGGTAAATAAAAACAAAGAACTATATTTCTTTTTCAATATATTTTTCTTTAGTCTAATACATTTTTCTGCTTTAGGAATTAATTTATTTATACCAATGAAAAAAAAATAATTCATTTTTGTCCTCAAAATACGCTGAAACTGCAGTTTTTACTTCATCATCGGGCGAAAATTTTTTTCCCCAAAATTCATTGTTTCATATTCGCGTACAAATACTAATCGCTGGGGGTCAGACCGGGACTGTAGGCTGGATGATTTAATTCATGCAAGCCTGCTCTGTGCAGGACAGCTTATTGTGCAAAAGCAGCACACCATTGGTAAGTTATCGTCTTCTCTTTTTTTTGATTGAGTCCATTAATAGTTTTAAAAGTATGGCATAATGTTCTACTAATATAGATACACCCTTTCCTTTGTAGTCGTTGAGAAGGATTGAATTATTGAATAGTTTGATATCCTCCTACGTAATACCATCTCCAACACTATTGGGTATGAACACAACTCCTTCTTCGAGTTAACAAATTACTCTACGTCCAAATTTGGTATGTGGACCTTCATATTGAGGATTCTACATATTTCACCCACCCTCATTCTCCCAATTACTTATGTAAGTCTTCTAAACTTCATACCAATACCTGCAAAAGTCTACAAATCTAAATTTTACACTCGAGGTTTATGTTCGGGCCAATCAAGATCACATAACCATATTCATAACTTTCGGAATATATATTGTGAGCGTTGTATATAAACAGCACCTCTGAAGTGAGTTTTAATGAACTAAGTCGTATATAAGCAATATACTAATGGTAGTCCGGTCAGCCCAAACAAAACTACGTAAAAATGTGGGGTGTACCATTCTTTATTGAATTTTGCTGAAATACAGTGCCATACAGTCGTCAGACCAGAATCGGGCTAACCTGCGATTTATGTGCATATTCAACGGGCCGCCCAAGACCGTATATATATATATATATATATATAGGAAAAAACGGATGTCATTTTGTTTTATAAAATTATTTTGACAATAAAACAAAAGTTCAATAAGTGAGGTTATGTTTTGTTGACACAAACTGTAACCTCAAAATTGGGAGCATAAAGGCGGATGAAATATAGAGAATCCTCAATATGAAGAGTCAACATACCAAATTTGGACGTAGAGTAATTTTTTAACTCGAAGAAGGAGCTGTGTTCACCCCAATAGAATTGGAGATGGTATTACAGAGGAGGATATTAAACTATTCAATAAAGAGGATATGGAAAATTATTTTCTGGTGTTATTGGGCATAAAGGATGTGGAAAAGGTGAATACAGCTTATATTTTCGAATTTAAAAAGTTGCAATAATTTTATCTAATAGATATATAATACGTGTAAAAATAATGTACATAATTTGTGTAATAGTATAGAATAATAAAAAAAATATGATTTGTAGAAGGTATTTTAATTTTTTCGAACCTTGTAAGTTGATATCTATAAATAGTTTACGTAATGCGGAAAAATTGAAAATGCTATAAGTGCATTTATGTGCAAATAACGTTTTCGCTAAGTTGACATTCTGTAATATAAAATAGACATGTCTTTGTCACTTTGTTTCCGAAGATGAAAATACAGCACATGAACATTTTCATTCTTTAGTTCATTTTACCGATGGAAAATCTGCATTAGCTTTAAGGAAACGACTACAACATTTAGGAAAAAAATTACATTCGAAAAGAACATTTAAAAAAATATTGTTTGAAACCCGCAATTATCGGTGTGTTAAGATATATTGCATGTAAAGATGATCAGAAGCCGTTAAAACGTGATTTAGATAGACAACAGAGTGCACCTCATGTTCATTATTCAAGAAATGTATTTAAGAGGAAAAATGTGTGATAATGTGCGAGACGAAATATCGAAAGTTGCTTCAATAGGTGTTTCGGATATTTCAAAATATACATTTCCTTACGAACTTCACGATAAGACGACTTGCTATAGCGACTGATGGTATAACGGAATTAAAAAGAGAAAACTGGCTAACGAAAAGCGATGGGAGTTTTACAAAGCTGAAAAAGGTATCTCAATTAAAAAAATTTACAAAGAAAAGCAGGTTGACAAGCAGCGATTAATTAAACAGCTGATAGAACTAGGACTTAACACGAAAGCTGAATTACAGAGGGAAGTTGTAAAATTAGTAAGTCTTTTGTAATTTAATAACCAATAAATAAATTTCATGAACTTAAAATTTAAATTGTTTAATTTGTCTGATTCCTTGATACATTAACATAAAAATCTCCATATGGAACATATGTAATATTGTCCACTATAGACTTATCTGTCCAGGGATACGCTCCTTGTCCGTATTTGACTAAAAAATTTCCATTTAAATACACGGACTGTCTAGAATATAAAAATAGAAAATAGTGACGTAATCTTTTTTAATTTGATCACTTTAGCAAGAGAGCCGATAACATATAGCATAAGATATACAGGTAATAGCAAAAAAGTGGCAGCCTTCAGATATTCTAAATTAATAATATAATATTTAATAGCGCAATAGCAAGGAGATTAGCACCCGGGAAATAATAGCATCAGCTTACTTCTAAGTTTACAGTACACGAGCGATTTCATCTTTGAGCGTAAGTAATGTGCAGTTACTTCCGCAGAGCGTCCATATGTTCAACAGTAATTGGGGCGGTTGCGAGTCTTCGGTCGGAGCAACTGTTTGGTTAAATTTACAACTTTTATACAGATTTTCAACTCTTTTAACCGTTCCAGAACGGCTTTTAACAGTTCCTGAAGGACTTTCAACAGGTCCAGAACGGGTTAGGTAACGAGTCGGGTAACGGGTGGGGTAACAGGTCGGGTAGCAGGTCCGTTCACAACAAGTCGTTCGCAAGGGCCGTTCGCAGCAGGCCGGACAACACCTGGGTAATAAGTCGGGCAACAGGTGGGTAACGGGTCTGGTAGCTTAGTGGTTGCAGGTACCATGGGTCCTAGATTTCGCTCTGTCAATAACAGTTGGACAGTAGTAGAGTCTACTCATTATCTAGATGAGAATAACGAGAAACTGTTCGGCAGGTGTAGAAGTGAAGAGAAGGAATGCGAAAAAGGAAATATTCAGTTGAAAGACGCAACAGCCGTAATGTTTTTGAAAAAACATAGAGATCTGGCACTGCACGGTCTAAGAGCGTTTGATAAGCGTAGAAGATGTGTTGTTGAATGCTATAGAAAACTATCACTCCGAAATGGAAGAGATTTTGCACATTAGAAATATAAATTTGTAAAATTTCAGTGAGAGGACTGTGATAAACCGTTTTGTCGTCAATGTTTCATGGATACGCATGGGCGGAAGGAAGAAGAAACAGATCAAGCAAAAGATTTTAGTTTAAGTTTTGACTTGTATAATAGCTAAGTAGAATAAAAACATAATAAACATAAAAGTACTGTTTTTATTTTTGTTTTACGGTCTTTTATTAATAAATTTCAAAAATAAATTGTTTTCTATTTACTGCATTTTGCAAGAGATTTATTGGCTTAATGATCATCCTTGTATTTACCGCAACGTGTATTTTAAAATAGCTTTTGTAATCTTTTAGCGCCTTTTAGCTGATATTTTGAGAAAATAAGATGTATAAAAGTCTTATCCTCAGGAGTTCTCTAAATATTTTACAAACAAGTAATTACCTATAACAGTTTCCTGATTGTGCTATCTAACCTACGACACTTTTATGCCTGACTCTTCAATTGTATACAAATTTGTTTTATATAGGAGTTGATTTAATTTAGCGGTTGCCTTTGCATCTTTAGAAATTTCGCCCGCTGATTTAATTTTATTATTTTGTAACTAACAATTTTTAGAATCTCTTTAGGTGCCGTTGGAAAACAATAATGGATCGCAAGAGCCTTTTTATTAGAAGCACTCCATATATAATTTTGTTGTCCATTCATAACCGGCCATTCATACAACCGCCCGTTCACAACAGGACCTTCATAACAGGCCCGCTTACAACAGGCCGTTCATAACAGGCCGTTCGCAACGGGCCCATTCGTAACATGTAGCAGGTATTTTAGCTGGTCTGTTCACAACAGGTGTCCATTAGCGGGTCCTGTCCTGATACCACACCTATAGCATATCAAATTATAAATGTTGCTTTCTCTCTCTCTTTCTCTCTCTCTCTCTCTAACACATGTATTTATATGGATCTATCTCCCTTTAAGCAAGCGTGTTACCAGCCCCAGCGGAAAAAAGTCACTAGATTTAACTATAAAGCAGATTCTCGAGGTTTTTCAGAAATATGTCACTAGATTCTAAGAGATATTCGAAGTAAGTATGTTCCTAGATTTGGAGGGAAATTTGAAATGCATCTGAACGGAGAAATAGATACAACAACAAGGTTTGCAAGCTCGGCTTAGCGATGCATCCATGTAACTTTAAGTACTTTATAAAGGTTCTCAGCTGTATCAACATATCAAAGAAGCAATACGTTACGTGGTATATTTATCTAAAGCGAAGGTGGCAAGGCACTTTTGATTTAAAATTATATATGTAAAATCACAAATTATTGCAGAAGCAATACGTCACGTGGTATATCTATCTAAAACGAATGTGGTAAGGGAGTTTTGATGTAGTATTACGTATGTACAGTTTCACATAATTGAAGGTGCAATACGTCGCCTGGTATCTCTATCTAAAGCAAAGGTGGTAAGGCACTTTTGATGTAAAATTATGTATGTAAAATCACAAACTATTAAAAAAGCTATGAGTGAGGTGGTATATCTATCTAAGGCGAAGGTGTTAATGCACTTTTGATGTAAAATTATGTATGTAAAATCATAAATTATTGAAGAAGTAATACGTCGCGTGGTATATCTATCTAAAGCAAAGGTGTTAATGCACTTTAGATGTATAATTATGCATTATTGGACCTGAGCAGGTTGAATTGTCACCGCAGATTAAAAGAAGCATACTTTCGTTAATGTAAAAAAATGACGTGTGTTTTTGCGTGGGCGGTTACATCAGCGTTCATCATATCCTGATCCAGCATCCATCTTAAACTTAAAGATATAACTTTTCAGATGCCTATTAAACAACTTCCGTGATTTGAACGACAATATCAAGTATCTGTTAACGTTATGTTGAAGAAAAATAAACAGAACAAACGTTTCATTGTTATTTTATCGTATTTTATCAAAAATAAATAACTGGATGATTATGTAAAGCCTACACAATGCTGATGGTTTTGATGGCAAATTTAACAGATGTAATAAAATATTCTGTATTTTTTGTAAATATACCTTCCAATTTAAATTAAACATCGCTAAATCTCGCTTACAAGCATGCAGCTTGAAAATTGGTTATATGGAAAAGTATTGAATGTCAATCTAAATAGTGACAATTTTGGATACTGTAAAATTATATTTTTTTTTATTAAAAACGCATGTCCTATTTTCATATGACAATAATCAAGGTGTGCAGTATATATCTGTAGTCTGATGTGAACATGTCTATCTTAAATTACAGAATATCAACTTATGCATTTATTGCATTTCCAATTTTGCCGCATTACAGATAACTGTTTATAGATATCAACCTACAGTACTCGAAAAAATTAAAATAACTTCAACAAATCATATTTGTTTTATTATTCTATACTTTTACACAAATTATATACATTATTTTTACACGTATTATTTATCTATTAGATAAAAGTATTGCAACTTTTTAAATTCGAGAATATAAGCTGCATTCACCTTTTCCACATCCTTTGTGCCCAATAACACCAGGACATACTTTTCCGTATACTCTTTATTGAATAGTTTAATATCCTCCTCCGTAATACTGTCTCCAGTTTTATTGGGGATGAACACAACTCCTTCCTCGAGTTGACAAATTACTCTACGTCCAAATTTGGTATTTGGACTCTTCATGTTGAGGATTCTATATATTTGACCCACCTTCATGCTCCCAGTTTTAATTATTGGTTTGTTTTTAAGTTTTTCAACATTGTTTAATTTCAGTAGATCCAATTTTAATCTGAACACGTCTGCTATGACAATTCAACTTTGACTGTTTAAAAATATATTTGAATATATATATATATATATATATATATATAGAATAAAATGGAAAATGAATAGAACTTGTAAACTTGATAAGAAATGAAATCGTCAGCTTTTGTGTGCTAACTATTAATCTGACCCACTTCCTATCTCATAAGAAAATGCTTCACATGCTAATCTCAATATCTTTTGTGCTACTCTAGGTCATCGGCTTTAGCATGCAATTATATATAAATCTGTCGCATTTCCTCCCTGATAAGAAAATGCTCTGCACGCTAATGGTAATCTAGACTCAATACATTTCTTGCTGCTCTGATAAGAAATGTGAACATGAATAACTAATTGTCTTTACTACAAAAGGATATAGATATTCACGTTATGTCGGATTTTTGTCAATCATTCGCGTGTGCCGTCACTCTCCAAAATGGCCGAATGCCCCCCATTCCACCCAAAAATGACCACCCACTAAATGGCCGACCCACAAAATGGCTGACCCACGAAATGTCCGCCGGCGACTCCTCGCACAAGATGACGGCCGCTGATTCCTCTCACAAGATGGTCACCAAACTTCAAAAGTGAGGTTATGTAGCGTTTTGGTCCTGGACCGGCATAGCATAACTACTCACGTCATTTACATGAGCGATTAATTTATAGAATAACTAATATTGATTAACAAACATGAAGTATAAAAATCTTTTATTCATTAATAATTGATGAATCATTAAATTATTATAAGAAATCAATTTAAAATATGTAATTAAAAATCATATAATTTTTAGGTTGAAAATATTTAATTAATAGTTAATCCCATTAGGGCAACTAGTATTTAAGAATAAAATAAATTACTAATGTTAAATAGAAAACTGTAATATTTAACTAAATTGTAAACAAACCATATATGAAAATATAACCCCAAACATATATGACATACACATTCACATTTTCAAGTTAAATAATCATATACCTTATCCTATAATTTACTGTTAGATGCTAGGGAAGTAGTATATATACTGCAATTTCAAGCAGGAAAATTCAGAACATTTTTACTTCTCAAAACCCTTGCCTTTGTAATATTTCTTCCGATCCATAAGCATCTTGTCATCTCTCATTAAGAAGTACTGTCAGAGAGCAAGTTTACGAGCGTTTTTCTAGGCCGATATCTCTGCAGAATCTTCTAGACGTAGTGTGATACCCCGGATTACAATAGGGCTTTGCCCCTCAGATCCAAGTTTTACTATAAATAATGGGATATGAACGTTTTTCAATTGCCATTAGTTATAATCAGAACAATCGGCAAATATGATGTGTATTTGCAATTGAACGTTTTTCACTTTAAACGTGCATACATAATTGTACCCTTGGAAATGGTATGAAAAGGTCTTTGAACGTTTTTCAATTCCTCTTTCTACGCTACGACATAGGGATTAACTACCTCCATCATAAATACTAATTCACATTACCTAGTGCTAATCCCCGTATATCCTTAATGTCAACCAATATGAATTGCATGACTCATACGATTGAAACACACACAATAGCATAATGGATTTGCATGACAAAGTATTGTACATAGTTGTAAATATATGTATAAAAATGCGCGTTTGTTTATTTGTATCGAACAACTAACCTAAAGTTATACAGGCATGAGTAAAATATACATAATTAGTAGTATGCACAGCTACACGAAAGTAGCTATACAATACCGTCGAATATTTGCCTTCTTATTATCTGTAACAACGAGCACACTCAAATTCACCCATAAACGTGGGACTGAAAATAAGCTACCTGAAGGCTAATTGGACTAGAACTTAGTTCAACGCAAATGTATCTTATGTCGACTTAAATTCATATAGATTGGGTTATTATAAATAAAGCAACTAATTAATTGAAATTGACAGTGTTATTTGACATAAACGTTGACATTTGGTTTTGGTTAGATGTACTAATATGCTTGCAAGTTCGTAAATAATATTATCTACTGAAGAAAAGGTCCTTATGGTTGAACGCCATTTTCGCTCATACGATTTAGGTAGACAAAATTGTCCAAGCATTAAATTCGCTCGCGAACAATTTGCGGAGCATTTCAATAAACAGACATCAAGTAATGCTATTGTACTGAATATTATAACCAAATGTAGGAGAACTACAAGTGTGCTACACCAAGGAAAAGGGAAAGCTAGACGAAAAAAAACAGTGGATACCAACGAAAATCACAAACGTTTATTCAATCATATTATGGGCTCACCGCGTCGTAGTCAACGGAAATCTGCTGCAAATTTGCATATGAATAGGAGGGATTTTTAAAAGATATTGAAACAACTTAATACCCGTTCATACGTTATTCAGACGATCCAACAATTGAAAAATGGTGATTACGCTGCAAGACCTGAATACTGCTTTAGAATCCTTGCTTTGCAATATAATAATCCCAGTTTCATCAGTAACCTCTGCTACAGTGACGAATGTCATTTTCATTTGTCGGGTCATGTAAATAGGCGTAGAAATATATTTTTAGGTTTCCAACGACCAGAAGAAGTGCAAGAAATACCGTGGTGTAGTGAAAAAGTGACCGTCTGGTGCGCAGTTTCTGGACGAGGAATTATTGGGCTTTATTTCATTGAGGAAAACGGACGACCATCAATTGTTAAACAAAAGCGCTATATTACTCAAGATTTCACACCGTTTGTAGATGACCTTTGGAGGTTTTGCAGAGCAAGAAAGTTACCCTTCGGTAGTCAGTTCTTTCAGTAAGATTGGGTAACATACCACACAGCACAGGCCACAAGAATCTTTCTGTGGGAGACGTTTGGAAACAATGTGATTTTACGTTTCACCGATTTTTCTTTTCCATCTCACTCTCCGGACTTGACATCATTGGATGCATTTGTTTGAGGTATGCTGAAACTATGGGTTTTCCGAGATAACCCTCCGTTGACTTTATAACAGTTATAAGAGGAAATTACCAACGCGATACGATAGATGCAACAGCCTGTATTTTCAAATATGGCCTCAAATAAGCAAGAACGATACGAACTGTGCACCCAACGTAATGGAGGGCTCTTAGAACATGTTATTGGCCAAGCTAAGACTTAAGCGTTAATTTATTATCACATATTATTTTATGTGAAAAAAGTTTGAAATGTTCAGTACTATAAATTAATAGCCATACTGTATAATTCATTATTAGACGATAGGTTCTATCATCCACATGCACATTCATATATTAAATCTAAGTAGTAAATAAATCATTCCTTCAAAATTGTACCTTGATTAATTCTGTGAGTACTAGACGTTAATATTTGTTATAATCCTTATAAATTGAGAACTAAATCATTATTGAAGTGGTGTTCTGACTTAATTATAAATATTAATCTTTTTCATTTCGTTTAGCTTGTGGTCGTAATTAAATTATATTTTCAATATGAAATATTTATGTTAGTAAAGTTTATAAAACTTAAAATATTTAAATACAATTTTAAATAGGAATTTAGGATACCTACAAATTTTAAAGTCACTGCATTAACTCTGGGAAAGTTATAAATTTTTACAATAGGTATAGAATAGTAAACAATTCTTTGTATTAAACTAGTGAAATAAATGGGATACTAATTTTCCTAGAAACTACTTGTTACAACATATTGTTAATATTTTACAATTAACAGAAGAAGTAACCCATACATTACATACAATATACCAATACTGACAAAGCAGAATTTAATACTTTATACTGCATTATTTTGATTTAAGCTCAAATTGAAATGTTTCAAAATTATGTTTTTGGGTAAATATGGATTTACTTAACTTGTGCTAAATCTCTTTGTACGTTCATAAACGGAAACATTAGCACTGTTAGAGATCAGTAGCGATGTAAGTGATGCATTGGATGTCATTACCTAAGTTATACAACAGCACCCAATTAAATTGAAGAAATGTTGTTTTTAAAATTATTCCTTTAAAAAATAATTATTGTATGTATTTATTAATTGAATTCAAATATCTTTGATTGTTAGTATACTTTTACAAGATAGTTTTATTCAAATTGTACGCATTCCGTCGCTAATCTTACAAAGTATAAGCTTTGCAAATAACTATAATCATCAGAACAAATCTTTCAATAATACAAGACAGGTATATGTTATAATTATAATTGCATATAAATATTAATAATATTAGGACATGCATTAAAATCCAATTTAGGTTTAAAAATACAACGGCTTTCACTTTCATCACATTAGCACAAAGCACAAAATGTTTTCTTTTTCAAAAATACAAATGTACATTATGTAAAAATTCGTGTTTATTTTAGATGTACACAATTAAAAGACAACTAGAAATTTAAGGAAGGAAATCAAATTTTTATGTTTAAACAGTAATTATTTCTTCAATACATTTATGGGTATTTAATAATTAGTTGAGATGTGCGAATTATTATACATCAATTTGTTGCTAGAAGTTACATTTGGCCCGTTACTTATTGTAAGATGCAGTAGGTAAACAAATTTAAAAGTAAGGGCGGACAGTTTAGACACATGATTTATAACCATTTTTGTCATGTGTAGCAAGATGTATCTGCTGTTAGCGTAATACCCCTGTATTTGTAAACCATAAATGTGCAAAATTATAATTGAAGTTCCATTTAAAAAAAACAACTTTTTATTCTGTTGTATAAATTTAGAGCGACATTTGATAGTTGATGAAATATTGAAAAAGTTCATTGGACGAGTTGTGAGGGATGAGTTGCGGGAGACGAGTTGTGGAATGGCTAGTTGTGAAGGGACGAGTTGCAGAGGAACCAGTTGTGTAGGAAAGAGTTGTGTAGGGACGAGTGGTATCGCGGACGAGTTGTCGGGTGCGAACTTTCCGTAAACCTCATTAACCAATGCTAATAATGGCTCTTGTGTACTTGAAACAAATAAAGTTACTTAGTATTAATTTAATATTTTCAAACGAAACATCAAAAGATGAATTTAATTAAGGATATTCATAATAAAAATGATTTTTAATTTAAAATTAGAGATCTTTGTATATGAATTTAGAACCACCAGAAAAATGCAAAATATATTTTCTTAGCTAAAATATTAACTTTTATTTGAAATAACGGAGGTTGTTGACTAAATGAAATGCTTACTTACAAGGGAACACAGGGAAGTGTCCCACGCCGATTTAAATAAAACTTGGTGGGTTTGTAGACTGATGCAGTGTAAGAACAACGGTAGCTGTCATA
>JAHWXV010024465.1:0-12308 GCA_024586415.1 Phrixothrix hirtus
TGATTCACTTTATATTACGATTCTAAACGATACTATTCAAGGTTAAGGATTACAAAAGCATACGGGGTGCATTCAAAAAGGTTAATAACTATCATTTATCTAAACGTATAATTAATTAATTTTCATCTATTGTATAGGGTGATACAAATTAAGAAGGCGTTTGACATTGTATGAAACATTAACATATTTGACGTGGTCTTTACTAAAGATTTTTTTTGATAAGATGAGATGAGCAGGCGATGTATTACTGTGAAGCATTGCTTCGCGTTTGACACACTTAGAATATTCCACATTTTGTGATGGATTCACATTCTCATATTATTTACATCCGAATATTCCAAGCGTTATGCAAACTGTGGAAGAAACTAACTCGTGTCAAATTCTTGAGTTACTCGTGTAACAATTGTTTTCGGAAGGTCACGTTTTCTTCCAATTCAAACTTGGTTGATGGTGTCGACATATAGGACTTTATAACCCCCATCTGTTTGTGTTTCGGTTATATATTGATTTGCAAGAGCCACCCTAATCGTTTACAACAATATTTTTGCAAAATTTGATAAAAAGACATTGCTCAGTGTTCTATTATTGTGAAAAAGAAGTAGATGACCCGTACTGAGGATACTAAAGATTTCATGTAAGTAATAGCAGATCATCGGTTGATATTGGTAAAACTTTTATTGCTGGTAAATTTAGTATACCATCCGACCGAAAAGGAAAAGTTCTTTAATATATTTATACCTCGATATTCCGTGAGACAGAAGACGGTCATCACGAGAGAAGCTTATAGGCAGTATACTTATAACGACGAGAACTTTATGCAAGGTGCCTAATGAGCCAGGTTTTTCTATCAATCTTTATCAGTCTGTGAGCAATGTGAAGCCGTATTTTGGAGTTATAGCTAATGTTAGAATCAAGCAACGCATTAATCTTTAATACCTTGTGAAGTTGAATAAATCGCCAAGGATGTGGACTGTGATAATATGATGTCACGCGCGAATTTTTGAATGGCGCAAATAATTTTCTGAGGAACGAAATACCGTTGTATATGGTGAACTACAAGATTAGTATATTACGACAATAACCGGCATCGTTCGCAACGATCAGAAATTAAGTCATCACATGATAGCAAACGTGGTGAACATTGATGAACAGGTTGTACGAATAATTTTACACAACTAATTGAAAATGTACGAAGTTTGCGCCAAACACCTCAGCTTGGAGCAAAACTAAGTCGAGAAGCTCATTCGTGCTGACTTCATAGAACAACTCTCAGTGGAATCTAAGCAGCTGGAAAAAGTCGTCTTATTTGACGAGAGCGTGATTTTTCGTGACGATCGGTAAGCAAGAACGCGCAAATTGAAAATGAAAATGCTACATATGGTTTTGTTTCAATATCAATGGAATTGTTATGGTTCTGGCCAAACTGATAGAATGCACGAAAGTGAGTCCATAGTTGTGGATTCGCGTTTATTGTTTCTGAATCACGACAATGCTGCTGCTCGAAATTCTTTGGTTGAATTGAGCATCGCTGTGGTAGACTATCAATTTTGCTAAGTGCAACTTTCGTCTATTTCCTAAGATGAAATGCGCATTGAAAGAAATTTATTGAACGAGTAAAGGAGTAAACGGCAATGCTATTGAAGAAGTTGACACACGATTTTCTATAATAACAAAATCGTGTACAACGGTATATTGATAGGAAAGCATGTTGAAGAAATAATAGTTAAATAGTTAAATCGTTTAACGGCGCCATATCATAAACAACAAAGATATTGTCGATGTTATTTAGTATATATGTGATGTTCCTAATGTTTTTACAACAGTTTCCATAATTCTGTGAAGCTAAATAAAATTTATAAAGGGGACAATGGCGCTGCAACTAAATTTTCTAACCAAAAAGGCGTTCGTTAATAGCTTATGAACTGAATTACTGGTTATTATAATATATAAAAAACAACAAAACTAACTTTAAGCTTCAAAATCCGCAACATTTTTGAAAAAATGGCATTGAACACTTAAATTAGAATTGAAAAGTGTATCTAAAAATAACCATCCTTCACAACGTTATTTACACACGTCATTAGATGTCATAGTTAAATTTCAATTATTTCACTTGATTACCTCTTCCGAAACGATTAAACAGTTTTTACTTTGCTAGTAATATTAGCAAGGCAAGTTAGAAATATCATTATCGCTAACTCAATACATTACCGCTGAGACATTTCAAATTTATAATGTTTATTGTACCTTAATGCATTAACTTTGCTCTGTTTACTTCTAAGTTCAACAACACAATGTAAATCGACTAGCGCTTTTAGTATAAAATAGAATTACTATTCGAAATTGACATCGCAATATGTTTTTGTTGAACAGCTCTTAAAAGCTTAATTACACAGAATTGGTAGCTCATATTTAAACCATCGTTCTTGCGACTTGCTTTAAATTTAGACTTTATATATTTTGGAAAATTTTCATTTATTATACATTTTTTTCTAAAAATTAGTTTTATATTTTAATAACATCACAATATGCTATAAATCAATCATTAAGGCCATTCACTCTCACCAAATGCAACCCAACACACAATCGCCAAGTATTTAATTAATTATTAGTAGCCTTAAATATAATTTTTAAAAAAGTACTATTTATTTACATCACAATATATGGAGTCTTTAAGGATAACTTTTGACTACGCTCTCAAATTAACTACCTTAAAGAAATTTCTAAAATAATGCTTAAACGATTATTTCAAAAAGTAACTTCAGATAATTAATTTGGAAGTCTAGTCAAGAGGATTCTTTAAAGATCCAATCTATTATAATGCAAGTAGAAACTCTTCTTTTTAAATTGCATTCGAAACTGCTTATAATTATAAATATTTAACAATTGTATGTTGGATTACATACTGTGAGATAGAATTACCTTAAATAGTTTTCCCGCAACGTTTAAAAACAATAGGTACCTAATTTCATCAAGTTTCAAATGAATCTAGTTTCTATATTTAATCTTATTGTTGTAATTCTATCAGTAATATGTATTATGATATGAAATAACTATGTTTGAGACTAGTTATTTAAAGCTTGTTTAACCTTTCATTTAAGGTTTGCTTAAATTTAAACTAATCTTATCTGTACAAGTTACTATAATTCAATTACAAGTTTATATTAACTACACAATTGTATCATAATTATTGAGCTTTATGTCATGTGCTTTAACGTGCACATAAACTACTATCGGAGTAAGCAATCTTAGTCCCTCACTTTGAAGGCTCATATCATAAAAACAACAAACTAAACTTTTACAGTTTATCAATTAACAAATTATCATTAGATTGTATAAATTTTGAAGCTTTAAGAAACGGCCATAATTAAGAAGGCTACTCGAGATACTTTAAAAGTGTTATAAATAAATTATTTTTAAAACAAATTGCCTAAAATTCGGAGGTTAAAATTAGAGCTAATTAAGTTTACGCTTTGAAATCACCCTGTACATATGAAGTTAAACTAAGATTTTAAATATCTTCAAACTATGTTATTAATTTTAATTTTAATTCATTAAATTTATTATTTCAAATCTAATTTAATGCTGGATCGTATTATTTTTAACTGAAGATTTAAGTCCCAACAAACACTTTATTATATTTGCTAATGAACTTAAAGCAAAAAATGTGATGAGACAACACACAACTTTCTCTTACGTATATAGACATAGCGTCCACAAATGATTAAATTATTATTTACGTTTATTTTGGGAGCAATACTTATAACGATCACCCATCAATTAATTTGCCACGCAAAACACTGCAAAACATGGAAGATTTTCCTTAATAACTCGCTTCAACGAATTTTCTCATAGAAACCAATGAGTTCGGGTATAATAGCATTATAGGCGTAAGAAACGTAGTATGTTTTAAAAAATCCTTACAACCAGTTTCGAGAAAATTGCAAAAAACCTAAAAATCGGAAGAATAAAATGCACTTCCGGTCATTCGATTTTAACAAGATTCTTATTAGCACGTGTCAGGAAGGTAGTAAACTCAAACATAAAGTTTCACTTTTCTACGACGTATAGTTTACGAGCTACATTGACCACATACGTACGCATACACGCACATGCACACGCACACGCACATACACATGCACACGCACATGCACCAGCACGCGCACACGCACGCGCACATGCACGCGCACATGCACGCGCACATGCACGCGCACATGCACGCGCACACACTCGCGCACGCGCACACGCATATGCATACGATCGCACACACACACACGCGCGCACGCACGTACGTACACACAGACAAATTTATAAAAAGAAGGTTTCAGACGCAGGGAACATGAAAACGTATTTCTGCTAAATATTGGACAACGAAAATTTTGACCGAAAACATGACTATATACTATATTTCATATAGGTTAGAGAAAGTAGTAACTGCATATACTAAGGAACCGATATAAATATTTTTAACTTGTTAGATTATACAAATGCGGGTTTGATCATTTTATCCCCCATGTAGAGTTCAGATCCCAACTGGCAAGTGTAAGCTTGTAATCGACTAATTTTAACCTACCGAATATTTAGTGTGCGATTCTGACTTTAATCTTAATTATGAATAATCGAATGAGTGATTAGTAGTGCAGATTCCATGGAAAAAATCTGGTTACAGGGAAATTCATTTAATTCATCTATATCTCTTTGTTGGCTTTAGAAGTAACGTTCAATTCGTTTTAAGGATTCTCGTACCTAAGGATTAAGGAGAGCAGATCCCGCTTCGCTAAACACTTGTAAGTTTAGAAAATTCAAATTTAGCATAAAGCTACTGTTGCTAATTTGCGGAAATTATTTGGTATTTTTTTAAAAATTAAGTAATAAACTTTGAGATATTTGACGCGTTTGTTAAAATATCAGTAGAGTTATGGCACAAGAAGCAACAAATCATTCTAAGATATTTTTATAGAATCCATTATGTTCTGCCTTGCCCTTTTTATATTCTGTCGTTTTATTTCTTACACTATTATTCTACAATAATTCATTGTATAATTTGTTGACCAACAATCGTATTATTTTATTGTAGAGACTAATGTGAACCAGTAACTGCCTCCATCCATAAATGTCGATTTTCTGGTCGTCATTTGCGGCCAGAAAGTTATTGTTTGCAGCCCTAGGCATGCAAAAAGTTATTTAACTAGTCTTTGTCGGCCTAGGCCGGCAAAATTATAATTAAAAATATCACCATATTTCACACTAAATAGTTGTCACCTTGACAAAAGAAATACATTTTTAGGTTATTTTACGTAATACAATCACAGTTTAATAATTTCAATTTTAACTTTATAAATACCTAAATGATTAGTAACCATATTCCTGAGTGATAACTAATATAAATTGATTTTATAGGTTAATGTTATATTTTTGGTTATAAGTATACCAACCTTGTTTGTTTCAACCATAAATTACTAAAATTCCTAAAGTGCGCATTCATTAAAACAATTGGTACTAAAAAATAGTTCATTTTAAAAGATCGTTTTTATATACCAAAGTTATACAAAAGTCGACACAAAAAATTTTGTGTATCACACGTACAGAAAGGCTGCTGCAAATACTTGTAATTTACAGGCCTCGGTCTGTAAACATACTCGTACATAGCAGCTAACTTTCTGGCCTTGTGATGCAAATAACTATTGTACGCAGTTTTAGTTTAAAAACTGAAAATTATTAACTAAGTATACAACAAAAAATCATTTACTGTCAGCTTAAACACTGTAGTACAAATAGGAAGAATTTATGATTGACAGACATTGATATAAGAACTCAATGCGAGTAATTACATAAGGCTAATTAGTGGAGGCTTTACAGATAGGGAACGCGTGAATTATACACATGCCTTAACTCAAAAATTTACACATATCTTTCAGGGTCAAAAACTACGCCAACGAAGTAATCGGCCAGAACCAATTTAATTTAATCTCACAATAAAATTAACTAATCCTACCGTTTGAATCGCCCGACAAATAAAATACGTTTTCAAAGAATTCTAAATTACTTTTAAAAATGATAACATGACAACAAATTAGCGAGGTTAATAAAATTGAAGACGAATTTGAATTTCTTCAAAATTTTGTAGCTAACCGAACTTTAACGTAGCCCCACAAAGGGTAAATGGGATATTTTCTTTGGATTCGAAACTCATGATACTCGAAAAGGCTGGCAAACTTCTCATTTTGAGCAATTGCAGAAGCGTTCCCCAAAATTCACACAATACTGTTATATTTTAGAAGAAACCCTGAAATCACACGAACTAGATTTGTTGTGAAACAGGTCTCCACTAAATAGTGATACGAAGCCACCACACTAAGTGTCGATAATTTAAATTCGCTAATTATAATATTTTAAAGCAGAAATACGTCACCTCGCATGTTTTTAGAGTCAACCGTGTTTTACCACATCCTTACTGAATATAGGAGGTTGAGATAATTAACACTTATAAATCTTTTTTAATAATTTCAATAGGCTGGAAAATGAATAAAGTACCTTATAACGACACGAACGAGGCATTACGCCCCTGAGGTGGTCAAAGGTGTTAATTTCCCTGAATTAGCTGACTTGCACCGGCCGCCACAATGGAGATTGGTAGTGTTCTACATTTGCAATGAAATCAATTAGGCTAAAATTCAGGGGTTATAAGTACGTATCAAAAATTCGTGAAAAAGTCGTAATTGAGGGCGCCACTTTGTTTTTAACGGGAAGAAAAAGAGATAGTCAAAACATCTGTTGTTATATAAGCTGGGAAATCAAAGAACTCGATCTTTAAACCTTTAGATCGAGAATTGCATTAATACATACTTACTATATGGTGGCATTCAGGCACGCCGCTGGGCTCCCTCTTCGATCAGGTAAAATTTAGACGAACTATCTAAAATAGGTTATTCACTTAGAATTAACTAACACCTGAAAGATAATATGTGTTGCTACAACTACGAGTTTGTATATATAAGAAAAATAAGATCTGTACTTAAATATTGAATATAATGTGATTTACAATTAACAATTTACATGTCTCCCCGGAAGGGAGTAATGGAAACAACAATTTTCTATGTCTAAATCAAGAGGCCCTTGTATTGCTACTTATTAAACTAAATCTAAAATGAACAAGAAATATTGGCCCTAATGGTCTCGATAACATAAACAATTAAAAATTTAAAACTTTAGTCTTTTTACTTATGACAGTAACTAACTTATCTTGAACTTATACGTGATCGACTAATTCATTCCAGCAGAGTCTATTGGTGTTTTGGAGACCTTCAACTTCCAGAAGGAATTGAAAATAACAACCGTGCTGCCTAGGATATTTTACTTATCGTACGCCACGTACAGTCTTGTCAGATTCTAACCCTTTGATTACGAATCGACAGGTAATTGATGTTGACTCTTTGATCACTGTTCGCTCTAGGTGGAAATAGACCAAATTTCTACCAATTTGATTCCCCTTTCGTTGTTCGAGTAACTCTTCAATTGGATGCTTTAAATATTACCTGGGCATGCACTGCGGAAAAGCAACTTAACTTTTCAACTCCCCGGTCTCTACTACTGGTAATCTAAGTTTTCTCCTTAAAATTGCAGGGGGGGGGAAAGGTTTATTTTTAGACTTGCATGACTTTTCACGGGAATTGCTGGAGTAATCTTTTCAAGAGAAATGCTCCTATGTTTTACAAAGCGTAAACTGTGATTTTCGAATTTTAATAATTGTTGTTAAAATGGAATTGTACAATTTACAAATTTAAAGTTGTAATTTTGGAATAAAATGATAGTGATAACTCATCAATTAGATTTTACTATTACTACACGGATGTATGTACCGGGTGTTTCCAAATAAATGACAAATGTGGTAAGAATTTTAGACGCGCTTTCAACCTAAACTTACTAATTATAAATAGAAAATATATTACTAAGGTTTATAAAAAAATAAATGCTATTCTAACAAATTTCTAAAGGTATATTTATAATATAACGTAGAATAGCTAGCCAATGGCGTCTCGTGATTGCAATACTAAAAATACAAAATAATATCAACCAAATTGTAAATATAATTAAAGTCATTGACAAATCTAGAATTCTGGACCGTCAAATCGCACTTCTTTCGAGGTACCAATGGTGAAACATGTTACCTTGGAATACCTATGTGACCGAGATACGAGACTTGATCGATGCATCTGGCACTGTATGTTAAAGGATTATTAGTTCCCAGGGTTTTTTATGAATGTTAAATTTTGTGTTCGATGTTTCATAACTTAGAAATGATTTATCTTAAATCATATTGCTAAATGCTTATTCTATAAATATAATAATTTCTGTATGTGGGTTGAACTTTATAATCCCGGAAATTACTTCAAATACTAAGGTAACTAAGCAGCTGACCCTGCTGTATCGATATTACTTAGATTATTATAATTTATCATTATTTTAATTTTTTTACATTTGTTCAGGTTTTTTACAAAGTAAAAAAGGCTGAATTAACCTGGCATACATTTTAACGTTGTCGCAGTTCTATTTTTACAACATATGATTTCTTAACGTAACTGCGGTTCCAATCTTCTTAATCTATATAAAAATTCTTTAATTAATTTTTGCATAAAACTTCTTTAGATGCTTGGGGATAAAAATCTGTTTTTCGTAAACGAAGGTGTGACTCTAACCGCGGAAAAAATCGATTCACACCTGTGGTACATACAAACCTTTTATGTCAGAGAATTAATCAACAATGTCACGATGGCAACTGCCTTGTATTTAGTGATAGTTTTGTGGTTGAAGGCAAAATTTATGTTAATTCCGCAAAATGGACGTTACAAGATAACTTTAATGCCACTTGTGTACAAAGTAAGTAAATGCTTATATATCAAATTTATATCAAAATCACAACATAGCGGTCGACATCAAGACGTTCACCTTTAATTTATTTTTGTGGTAAAATAAGGCAGGTCAAGAACGTCGGCATCCTCAAAAATAGTTGTATTACGTATTTTCTCGCATGATACATTCTTCGTGCTCACACAATAGGAAGTTGCAGTTCTCCATTCTCAGTTCAATGAAATGCCATCAACTTTTACTGATTTGATGAGTAAACGGGTGATGATTATATAAACATTTTGCGTGCTTACGTTGTGTGTAGAATTGGTGGAGAAATAATTAAAACAATTATGTATACTTAACGTTGATGATTAAGGTTCCCCAGCAGCCTAGATAGGATGTGTGGGACCGTATATATTTGTTCCAAGAAAATAATTGCATGGTGCTAGTACGGCTTCTGCTACACGACAAAGTTTGTTTTTAAGGCGTACTTGGGTTTTTTACTAATTGTAAAATATGAAACATTTTTTCATGGGGTTTGAAAAGTATTTGAAATTTATACTGACCAAACATCGAATCATTATGGCCAATCCTCCTGTTCTATAATTGACAATCAACGTACATAAATATTGAACTAGTCCATAAGGTACTGATAGTGCAAATAACTCCACGCTCGCCTTATTTACTTTGGCCCCTTGATTTAGCAGTATTTCGATCCATAAAGAGTTCTTTGGGTGCCAAGTAAATTAATTCACATGGGAGACGTCAAAGGATGAAAATTCCAAAGTGGTTTTAAGAAATGTTTCTTTATGTCTTTTAGTTATAAAGTCATATCAGAAGATCCCATGCTTTTGAAAACCCGAAGAGAGAAAAACTACTCAGAATGGACCAGCAATTAGCAATATAAATTAAATACATGTTGTTAACGGAATCAGAACATATTCCTCCTGATTATTCGTTAATGAGTAACATTTCAGTATGTAGATCTTCCAAAAATAAGGCAACTGGGACACATGTAGTCCCATTTGAGACACTTTTGTTGAAAATTGCAGCTAGTGGCACAAATCTAACAGAGCAAGTTTGAAAATAAAAACAAAGTTTGCAGTGGTGCAAAAGTGAAGACGCAAGGCCTCTACAGAAATAAGGAAGTACTGATAAAATGCAAATATAAAGCAACGAAACGACTTGTTTAAACTGGAATAACTTTCCATAATCATAATCAGGAATTACTAGTTACAAGACAAGAAGCAACGAAGGAAAAGTACAACTCATTGAGTAAATCAAAGAATAAAAGCAATTTGGTTTTAAAATTGAATCAACGTCCGATGGTAATGTTGAACTAGTGGTAAGAAGCGAAAATGAGATAGGTTCTGATACTTTTAAAGATTCTTAAAGTGAACAAGGATATTTGAAAGATATGGCGAGAAATCTAAGCAACATGATTAGTGAAACTTCCTGGCCGAAAAATTCATCAAACATTAAACGGGGGCAGTACCAATAAATTCTGAAAACTGGTAGATCTAGTGGACCTAAAATATCAAGCAAATGTCATAGTTCTAATTTGGTTTTAATAACTGTAGTAGTTAATTTTTGGCCGGGTTTCAAAGTAAACGTTGTGCAGTGAAAGTGAATTTAAAGGGAGAAAATTTTAGAGCCATGATTTATTACAATTTTAAAAATTTGTTAGTTTCTAAACAAAGTTTTGAACGGCTTCATGCTGGTACAACGAGTTTATCTGAGGAACGAGTTAAGAGAAGGACGTCCAATTTCTGTCACTACCGACGAAATCATAGCCGCTGTCTGAAGAATAATTCAGGAGGACAATCAAATTACATACAGAATTATTACGGATACTTTGGACATGGGCATGACTACAATAACGAAGAACTTACGCGATCATTTAGGTGTAAGAAAAATCTGTTATCCCTGGGTACATTATCATTTAAGAGAAACGCAAAATCTAAAGCGTGTTGAATGGTACAAAGAAATTCTAAAAAAATACAACGGACGATCTAAAATAGTTTACCTCATCGCTGGTGGCTAAAGTTGGATGTATGCCTGAATCCCGTTAAAGCAAGGAAATCTCGAAGTGTGAGAGAAAAGTGGTGCGTGTTTTTTTTCAAATCTATTTTTCAAAAGTCTCGTTTACTGCGTCTTAGAAGCGAGATTATTTTGCAGTAGCTTACCGCAATTTAAACAAGGCAATCCTTGGAGACCTCTGGAATCAAATTAATGAAACATCCGCCATAGAGTCCCACTCTGGTACCATGTGACTTCGTTCTATTTCCTAAATTAAAGGACAAATGCGCGGTGTAAGATCTTCAACTCCATACCATAGGGGGCCGTAGAAGTTTCGGAAAACTTCGTTTCTGAGGTAACTCAAGAAGATTGGAATTTTTCTTTTAACGGTGGGCTCCATCGAACGCGTAAATGTGTACAGTTTAAGGGTGAATGTTTTGAAGAAAAATAAAGTATATTTTGAAAATTAAAATTTGATTATTAGATTGCAGAATTTATCGGTACTACCATTGCATATGCAAGATTACCAATATTTTTAATAACATAGTTAGTGCTAAATCTTCTGAGTAAAGCATACCTTTCGAGAGAAGCTCCATATTTGTATTCTTTAACCTTTAAGATAGTCGAATAGATTTTGTGAACATCCTTTCAGTTCTGCACGCCCCGAGAAATGGGTGCAGAGAGGAATTGTGGTAGTATTTACAATGTATAATGTGTAGTAAATAACTAGGCTTTCATTTTTTCAGTTATTGAATTGTTAATAAGTTCCTCAAGGATTGTTCGAGTAAAATAAAAGATTTATTGAAAATTGACCATTTTTTCATCTGGCAAAGCAATTAAGTACCCTATACTAAAATATGTGGAATGAATTCCTTTTGTAAAAGCAGAAGAGAAATTATGATATTAGTTAGATCTTCTTGATCCAATACCTCTAACTGCTAAAGTTGCACTTATCCTGGTGCTAGGAGCAAGAAGGTGTTTTTATGAGGAAGATTTTTAAAAATTGTCAATATGAATTTTGCTAACATTAGGAAACGGAAAGCATTCAAAAATATTTTATCACTTTTCCCGGAAAATAAATATATTATGTTCGTGTAAAATGCTATTAATCTATTTTGGGGTTACATTTTCCCCACCACATCTTCAAGAATTTTAATCTAGTTTGTCTAAACAAATAATTCATGAGTGAACATTGCTAGTTATACTATTTTTACTTAAACCATACCTACATCAATTGTATCAGACAAACAATTGCGGCAACAATATATTTTAAAGCTTTTATGTTAGTTATCTAAAGGATAACTGAAAATGACGACCGGATTATAAGTTGCTACAAATCAAATTTATTTATTTAAAATAAGCAAACAAAACATACTATTCTCTTCAGGAGATCTTGAAGTTTAAACGCGAAAAACACTATCGGGCATATAACCCCCCCCCCC
>JAHWXV010024476.1:0-12611 GCA_024586415.1 Phrixothrix hirtus
CTTGGTTTATACATTCGTTAATAATATAACACAATGGAGTTACAATGTATTCAGAACACTTTTTCAGCAATCTAGAGGAGATACCATCTACACCAGAACTGCTTTTAGAGGTTAGAGAGTTGATAATTGATAAGAATTCAGTTGCAGTAACTGGTAGTAAAAATAATGATGATTTCTCAATAGGAGTGATACTAGACACATATGTAATATTTTTTTTGTAATGGTGATTTAATTGCAATATTCGATTTAAGGTTTTTGGGTGTGTTTAAAAAATATTCATTTAATTTGTTTGCTATAACAAGCGGATCCTTAATTAAAATTTCATTAATTTCCATTTCTTCTTCCGTAATTGAATTATTTTAATTTATTTTTAAAGAATTATTGACTATTTTCCAAACTTTTGCAGTTTTATTGGATGCATTTTTAATTTTGTTTTCAAAATACATGTTTTTATATTTCTTGTAATACCAAACCATCTTCATGACAAATAAACAGATATTTTAAATTCGAAGTGCGTTAGTGCGTTATCTATATTTTACTAATGACAAATTATTAACTGGTATAATCTAGGCTATTATCTAGACCAGCATTTCTTAATCTTATTGATGTGCGATCTCTTTTTAATAGCAAACTTTATCGTCAAACTCTTGGTTGTTTTAATATCACGTTTTAATGTAACATTCAAAACACGTAAGTTTCACAGAACCCCCAAATTACCTCCATGGAACCGCTGGGTTAAGTAAAATAAGTCTAACAAATGCTGATTTAGACCAAACTTCAGCCGCTTGCTAAAGGAGGTTCTCATTTTTGAGCTATAACTTAGACGCAGGTGTCTGATCTGAGGTATTATTTATAGGTTACCAACCAATACTATTGTATATTACGATACAAGATCGGTTAGTGCCTTATAACAGGCTGAGAAAAAGTTAGAAAAACGAGGCGAGGGGTCGAGTTTTGTTAATTTTCGAAGTCTGTCGTACTAAGGCACTTAACGATCGTGTCGTACACTATTTTTTGCGCTAACGACAACTATTAGCCAAGTATGACAATTTGAAATCAAATCTTTACTCCGTTTCGTAACAGTACTAGTACCCTTAGTAATCATAACATGCTTATAATCGTGGCGTTACTATGACAGCCACAGTAGTTCAAGAAACATATCAGCACGTAACATTCAACATAGCCGGTAATAGTATATTATGCTAAAAGATCAGAAAGTGCCTTATAACAGGTTGAGAAGTAGTTAGAAAAATCAGACCCGCAGGATGTAGACCAATTGTATTAAGGCATTTAACGACCGTGTATCGCACAATACTTATATTAGATATGAAACCTTTATTCCGCTTAATAACATTATTAGTATCATTATGAACCATAACGTGATTGTTATTAAATTTAATCCTAACGTTACGATGGCAATCGTAGCAGTTCGGGAAATATATCAAATCGTGACAATCAACATAGCGGATAAATTTATTAAAACAGGTCGGAAGCTCATAAAACTACAAACAAAAACTTGTAAAGCATTTATTAATTTAATATCTTTGATTTTCAAGGAACATGTCACACATTTAATATTTTTAGACCCTTTACGTATATGTATGCTTATCTCAGCTCTTAAAAATAATTATGTAACAGCTTGAATGACAATCTCAAATATTTTTATGTTAAAGTATGTATTTCATTTTTTAGTAATGTTTTGTTTCACTAGTTTAATATACGATGAACACAGATAACTTTTTGACTTATTCCAGTTTCTAAAAATAATCACGCGACCTATGAATGACAATTTAAAACATTTAATAAACTTACGTTTTTAGTAAACTTAACTCTATACGTGTCGAAAACTTCGCATTTTCTTTTGCCATAAAAATTGGTAATTAAATAGAACTATTCTAAAGCGAGTTGCCATGATTTTTCAAGATTAATAGCATCGTACTTCCTGTTGAACTTACTAGAACTTTTATATTTTCTGTTACTTCACGATAAAGTCGAAGATAATAATTAGGAACTCTTGCTAATGTTTCTGTTTTATTAAAATCAATATCATATTGTAAATTGTCCAAAGCATGTTCAGCTACAGTCGAGTTTAACAGTTTATTAGATCCGTAAAACCGTTGGTGCTCCTTTTCTAATAATAAAGCTGCGTTCTGTCTAGCTTATACCAGGTGTTCCACTAAGCGTAACGAGGTGCCATATCTCAGGAACTAATTGTCGTAGAGCTTTTAGAAAAAACTTTTAAGGAAAGTGGCCAATATAAATTGCTGGAAATAGTTTTCAAGTTCCTTATTCTACCGCCAGGGGGAGGGGGGACTGCTATGGGCATTTAAAACAGCATTTTTCTAGAAAATATGCCAATATAAGTTTATCAAATAACTATTACCATCGCATTGTTACTAAAATTCTGCATCTTTTTTGTAAAACATTTTTCGCTGTAAAACGTAAATAAAGCCTGGAAGGGAGGGGGAATGTTTTCGGAATAAGTTGGCTATAGCTTACATACGACTTAACCGAAAATTTGATAAACTTCACACCATTTTCTGATTACAATGGAAAAGTAACCATGATACAATGATATTTGCTGCTACCTCTTGGGGGCGCTATTTGAAGAAATCCCAGTCTTTATCATTTTCCTTTGGAAATTTTAAATGGAACCACTTAATTATTATATTATAATCGGAAAATACATTAAATTTTCAACCAAAAATTTTCACGATGCAAATCAATATCGTCATTAGTTTCGGAGATATCGCCAAAAGAATAATTAATAACACGTAATTTGTTAGAAGCAGGTGTTTTAAAAGTTTCATGGTCAAGCATGCCATGAAAAATTGAAAGATATTTTAAAACATTTTATAATTAGGTAGTTTTCACTTTTCGTTCTATTTATTACGATTTAATGAAATCATTGACTAATTTTTCTTGTCTATCGATGCCATAGGTATAAAACATTGTATTCAATTTTGTTATCGCGCAAAATGATAATTAATTATGTCTTGTTTTCCGTACCTTCCTTCACGCTTTATCTGGGTTTAGGACCAGTCCTAATGAAATGAGATACACAATTTGGACCTTATTTAATGACCAATGGGCCAAAGCAACAATAAACACAACAAACACCTTCATGTTATTAATTAAAGTAAGAGTCAAACGACAAAAACTTGTCAGGATAAACAAAAACAGATACTTTATAAATTTTCAAAATGGCCACCGTCCTTATGACGAGTGCTGGAAACGGCAGTTACAATTTCAGCTCGAAAAATGGCGTTTATGGCACTTTGAATTCGTTAGATCATGTTCTGCAGTGGGTTGGTCGTGACTGATAAACAATAACTTTTAGTCTTTCCCACAAATGAATATCTAATACGTTTAAATCCGGAGGTATAGGTCGCCATGGGAACAAACTGCCTTCTCCAATCCAGCAATTTAGGTAAGTAATGTTTAAAAAGTCGCGGTCCCTAGGCATCCATCAAGTTGACACCAAGGGAATCCTCTTATTATATCATTTCTCAAAAATTGTAAGTATGTTTCGCCATTGAACATAAACGGTTCTAAAATTTCGCACCACACGTTGGCACTCCACCTGTTTTGGTGATCCACTTCCTGCATCTAGTGAGGATTTGTTTTCGACCAATAGTGCATATTGTGCGAATTAACTCTGCCACAGCTGCTAAAAGTGGCTTCATTACTCCACAAAATCAAAGAGGGGGATTGAGGATTTTCATTGCACACATCTCTCATACAATATTGACTTCATTCTTTACCGAATGCCGCCTTCTGATGGGTAATAGAATGGCATGTTGGACACAACCCGTTTGTCTTAATCGTATCGCTAATAGCTGAAACACATTTCTGCTTTGGTGTCTTCGTCCAAGATACCTAACAGCACATTCACGTTCCTCAAGAACTGCATTTTCAAAACTTTGGAAATGTATGGGAACATATCGTAAGCCTTGGCATTGGTGTAAGCCATTTTTTAAAGTTACAACACAAAAGTTAATTACTAAATAATAGTTAACCCAAAATTTAAAAGGAATCAAGATAAAATGCTAACAATGTGCCACTTACCAAAACTTAATTCAATTGACATTTCAATTTCTTTGTTTCCATCATGAAAATCCTACCGATTTTGTTTCCTGACTGAATAGATAATGTTTTATACGGTGATGCAGTACGTAAAGTTAAGGCAATAATTTAATTAAATCATAATAAAATTGGCGATACAAATTGAATGAAAAGTAAAAAATTATATAATCATAAAATGTTTTAAATTATTTTTTAATTTTTCATGGCATGCTTGACCCTAAAACTTCGAAAACAATTGATTTTAACAAGTTACGTGTTGTTAATTATTCTTTTGGCAATATCTCCGAAATTAATAATGATATCTAATTACATCTTTAACATCTTCTGTTCAAAATTTAAAGTGATTTACAATTGTGATATAATAATTGGATCGTTACACTTAAAATTTCCAAGAAAAGTGATACAAACTGCGATTAATTCAAATAGCAACCCCTAGCGGTGGTGGCAAATATCATTGTATTATGGTTACTTTTCTACTGTAATCAGAAAGTCGTCCTCTTTCTAGTGAAACCAAGTTTACCAAATTCGATTAAGTCAAACATAAGTTATAGCTAACTTATTCTGAAGACAGTCTCCCTCCCTTCCAAACTTTATTTACGTCTTACAGCGAAAAGTGTTTCACAAAAGCGATGCAGAATTTTAGTAACAATTCGACGGTAATATTTATTTGATAACTTATACTGGCTTATTTTCTAGATAAATGTTGTATTTAAATGCCCATAGCAGTTACTCCACCCTGGCGGCAGAATAAGGAACTTAAAAACTATTTCCAGGAATTTCTATTGGCCACTTTTCTTAATAAGATTTTTTTCTAAAAGCTCTACGAGTATTAGTTCCTGAGATATGGTTCCTCGTTACGCTGAGTGGGACACATGAACAATTCAATTTATAAACGCCGCAAGATAAAGGATCGATATAATATTTAGCTGATCTTAAACGTTGATTAATTCTCTTGGTAAGTTTATAAATAGTTCTAATGTCATACCACCTCAAGGTTTTACCTATTCTTTTAATAACCGATTTTATGTAAGGAAAAGAAGCAATATTTATAGTTAAAGCATCGTTATTATCAGAACTTCTTTTTTGGGAAATAACAGTATTAATTTTGTTTATTGAATAATCACTTCCTTGTAAATAATTTCTTAGGTTATCCAATTCAATATTCAATGCAGAGGAATTGCAAATTCATCGTTGTTTAACAATCAAAGTTTTAATAATACCAAATTTTGTCTTGAATGATGGTTAATAGCTTATTTAAATATTTGTTGGTATGAGTTGGTTTTCGATAAATACTAAAACATAAACTAAGATTAGAATTTTTAGAAACTGTAATAACTAAGAAAGGTAAAGTTCCATTAGTTTGCACTCCATAGTAAACTAATATTTGAATGTATACTATTTAACATGTTTAAAACCTCGATAGGAGAATCCTTTCCATACTTTCAAACAATGAAAGTGTCATCCAAAATGTGTTCCGCTATGAAGATCATTTTATTAAAACTAATGCTAAACTCCTTTTAGTAGCTATAGCCATTAATTTTGCTTGTTAATGCTCCAGTTGGAGCGAAACTAGTCGGAGTTATGCATAAAGTAAACGAAATACCCCATTATTGTCGAGATTTTGCGATCACACATTAAATTATGATAAAGATGCGATCATTTTCTGCCATGAACCTTTCATCGTTGAAGTTTTATCAAGCTGATCAAGCAACCGTCGACCGAAAATTTATTAAGTACTCTAAACTACCAAAAATAGCATATCTAAATATTTGCTTCAACCCTACCTGTTTAAAAATAAGACCTTTCCACAACTATATTAATTTACGCGCAACATCTATTACACAGCAAACTAAATCAGGATTAACAGTAGTAAAAGCAGCATGATTAAAAGAAGAAATCACATTTTGGTACAGCGAGAAGGATAACCTAAGTTTAGAACAGTAGCTCAACCAACAAGATCAAACTTTTGTTTTACATCCCCCAATCTTAGGCAAACTTTTAAGTATTACTAAATTAGTAACATATGATTTCCATAAAACAATATTTCCACTCTCACAAGAAAGATGCGCAGTCTATCATTAAAATCATTTTATAGCTTTAACCATAATTGTACTAATACATTATCCATATTTAATTTCTGTCCTAGGGTACTCAATCTAACATCAACCATTTTTAACAATACTTAACACAATTTCCTTAGCTCTGGGCTGAAATATAACCTAAACTTCAATTTCAATAAAAAGGACCTACAGAAAACAATGATAAGCCGGGAAGTTATTATAGACAAACAGGATGACGCACAAGCTATTCGCAAACTAATTCAAAAATCAATCGACCATAATCATAGTCTATGTACACCCAAAGGGAAATTTAGTAACAATATTCTCAAAAATATCTTACATAAAAAAGAACGTGACAATTTAGTTTTTATTTTCTACATTCAGATGATTTTGAACTATTAACATCAAATCCTATTAGAAAATTCATTGAAAACTATAACGGGACATGCGGGATCTTAGGTCTCAGGTGGTGGTGGTTAATGTCGTTTTGGTTTTTGAAATCGTTCGATGCTCCGTTAGCGTCAGTGGGAGAATGGGGAGGTTTAACGTGGTATTAGTAGAAATTGAACTGGAGTTTCAGAACGGCTTTTATTACGATAGATCTTAGACTTCTGAAGACTTCTGACAAGGACGATGAACTCCAATCGTGAATGAAATGATTATAATCGGGAGACTTACTATGTGCTTGGTTTCTTACACGCCACTGGAGAAGTTGTACCATAAGTATTATCTCAAACTTTATAATTTGTGCGCATGCCTAATTGTTTAAACCTTTTTACATTCCTGTAAGAAAATTTAATGTTAGACTATGCTTCTAGAATTATTAGCTATTTGAAATAAGAACGATATTAGATAGGTTTCGATACACAAGTATAATCACATTACATGCCATCCGCACTAATGTGCATAAATAATTTCATAGTAACAACAGAAATACTTTTTTTAGATTACGCAATAAAAAAATAAGAATATTAATAGCGATCCCCAACAAAAACTAAGTACTTAAATATCGTAATGTTAACTAATTCATTGACAAGATATTGGAATTAAACTATTGACCCCTTGACTTAATTTCAAGGTGGTCCTAAGGATACTCCTTTATTTACGTTAAGTTTACATAATCAAAGTTCCATAAATTGCGATTAAATCGTCCAAATATCTCTTGAGGTGAGCAACTTCCCCAATGAAATATGATTTATTGATAATATGGATTCAGCGCCTTTAGTAGCGGCAAATGTTGACGGCCATGTTTCCAGGAATTGATCGTATCGAAAATGCTTGTCCCGATGTTCAACAATTCCTTTTTGAGGTAGTTGGACGGGATAACGACCCTTGTTAATAGATTGGCAGAAGGGCCTATGATCCAAAACCCTTGTCGGTTTTTGATCTACGATAAACACAAAGACGGGTAACTAATTCGAATATATTATTCTGGAATGGCCACAACCCTTTACGCTAAGCGTATATGTACCTTCGAAGAACGGTACTCTAATTAGTTAATGCTCGAAGCAAGCTCTCTTTGACCTTCCAATTCTCGGGGAACGGGGAAAGGGATGTTCTTGGTTACCAGATATTTTTAGAAACGAACCTGCATTTGTCAATCGTTGAAGTTAAGTACTGTTTACGTTTGAAAACCAGGGGTTTTCAATAGTTACTTTTAAAAATAGAATTTATAATGATAGAGAAATCCTTTTTTGTAAATGTTTGTATTCACAGAATATGGGTATTTTACACGTTTAATTATATTAATGTTTTTCTACTTCCTAATTATTATTATTATTATTATATACGGGGTGTTCCCAAATTATAAGTAAAAGTCTTCATATTTTTAGACGTGCTTACACAACGACAAAGCCGAAATTAAGAGAAGTAAAGAGACTTTGCAATCATTAGGAGTCAATCACAAAACACTAACTTTAATGTACCAAAACGTACCGAGATTATATGCATTTCCTAAACTATATAAAACCCACCTTTCTATGACACCTAGAGTTTCTGGACAACCTTCTAAGATCAAGGTAAAATTTCAACAGCTCTGTTGCCAGAAAAAACTGAGTAGTTTTTGTTCAAAAACTACATGCCTTAGACATAAATACTCACTACTTGCTAGCTTCTTTCGATGTAACCAACCTCTTTCCCTGTATCTCACTGAATGAAGCATTACAGTAATCTCCAAACGTTTGCTCAATTCCAAATTAACTGATATACAATACCAACACATTCTAAAACTTTTAGAAATCATTACCCGCCAAAACCTTTTCTCATTGACAAGTTCTATTGTCAAAAAAGTGGATTAACCATGAGTTCTTGCATTTCTCCTTTATTAGCCGAAGTATTCATAGACAAAATTAAAATAAATCACATTTTACAAAGGCAACTCTTTCATACACAAGGTAAAACTCCGGTATCGGTACGTTGACGATATCTTTACTATTTTTGACGGCACTGAGGAGGTGCTGCAGGATTTCCTGACAATCACAAATAATATACAACCAAAAGTAAAATTCGCATTAGAAACAGAAATCAACAACAAAATTGATTTTGTCGACCTAACTTTATAATCATAACAATAAACTAAATTTAACCAACTACCATAAACCAGCCACCATTGATACTGTAACACCTATCTATAGTAAGCGTTCCTTGAACGATATACTACCGCCTTTGAGAAAATATTTCCACAGATTTTTCAGTATTCCCATGGAACGAGTTTACTTTGAAGAGGAATTGCGATGTATATTGCAAATCGTAAAAACAACCGGTCCCTCACCAAACCATCAAAAAACTATTTCTGAAAATTAAAAGGACATTCACCATACCCACTTCCCTGTGACCAATGATTCAAAGCTCCTTTATAAAATATTTCTCACTAACCTATCATGACAAAATCTCATAAAATTTAAGTAACACCCTAAACAAATATAACTTGCAAGTGTGCTTAAATCCTAACACCTTACAAAAGCTTTTAACTAATAACAAGGACAAAATCGACTTGAAACAAAAATCGGGGGCTTATATTGTATAAAAAGATAAGAAATTTAGTGCCTGTATAACTGACTGCATATTGTGGAGCCATAAAAGCAAATAACGTCAACCTTTCAAACCCACACGCCGCATTTTCTGGACATACACTTAAATTCAATCATAACTACGATCCCGATAAGAACTTCCATCCTCCACATTTACCGAAGAAAGGAATTATGCTTGATTTCTTACAAGCCCGTAAAATAATAATACATAATGAATCAACCCGTTATAATGTTTCGAACGAAATTACAGACTTTAATCAGAACTACCGCCTTTTCTACATAATTAGACCCTTTTCTCGGTCCCATTTAATTTTATTATAAATTTTCTCAACAATTTCACTTCATATTAATGACCGCAAGCAGTCACAAATAATTTCTGTTTTAACATTTTATTTTATCTCATATGGCCAGTCTGATAACACTTTTAAAATACTACCAAAGTTCTCATTCCATGTTAATTTATTACTTGAACACTTTAGTTACCTTGTCTCTAGTGGCTCAAAAATGAATTGTTTAAAAAAAATAAAGTTTTATCATTAGTTGTTGGTCTCGTTCAGTTAGTTATTGTGAACACAAACTTTAGATAAATATAAATTAATATATAATCCCTTCATTAACACTAATACAAAACTCTTTTCAATAGCCATTAATTTGCTTGATAATGCTCCAGTTGGGGCGAAACTAATCGCAGTTGTAAATAATGTAACAAATGTAAAATACAACCATATGGTCGACATTTCGTGTTCACTCATTACTTTATCAACAGGTTCTAATAATAATGATGTTTTCACTACAAGTACTGCCTATTTGCATTATATAAAAGCGGTTACTGGTAGAAGTGGTAAAATCTTGAAGCACTATTACATTAAAACTATCTTTAAATTTACCAAGGAATTAATTAAATTTTAAGATCAGCTAAAGATTACATCGATCATTTGTTACCTTCTGGCGTTTATAATTTCAGCTGTTCTTGTGATAAAGTGTATGTGAACCAGACAAAACCCAGCTTTATTACAAGAAGGAAGAAGCTCCAATGGTTTTGTAGAGTTAATCAACCGTTTAAATCTGCTGCAGCTGAACAAGCTTTGGAAAATTTACAATATAAAATTGATTTTAATAAAATGAAAATATTAGTAGGAGTTTCTAATTACGAATATTATCCTCTACTCCAGCGTGAGGCAATAGAAATTGATAAAATACTAATAATTTCAACGGGAAGGACGATGCGATTAAACTCGGCAAACATGGCAACTTGTTCTAGTCCAGGTTTATTTGGCAGTTCTTATTTTATTTAATTGTGACTTTTTATTGAAAAAGAAAACAGGAAGATTTCGACACGTATAAACTTAATTTAATAAATATTACACAGTTTACTGAAAAAATTTGTTTACATGAGTATTAACTGTGAAAGCTTCCATAAATATAAAATGCCTTTAGATTAAGGCATTCGCTTATTTGTAATTTTTTGTTTCACTCATTTAGTATAAGATTAACAAAGATATCTTTTTGACTAGGTGTATTTCTCAGACTTTATAAGGCATGGCGCAACACCAATATTTTAGTATACAATAAATAATCGACGACATAATTTTTTCAAGTTATATAAATAACGTTTAATGTGAAAGTGTATGAGTAGATTGGCTATTTCTACGTCATATACTCTTATAGAATATTGCATTACTTACAATAACAATATCGGCACTTCCGATACGTTTATAAAACAAATATATAGTTCATACATGTTCTTTTGTATACTAATAGTTATCATAAAACGTATTTATTGTCAAGCGGTCTTTGTATGTATAATAATTTATTATACTTGGGTTTGTGGATAAATATACCTATAAATTTAATTTTAGCATTCTTTCTGCCTAGATTTAATTTCTAGATTTTTTTGAGAAGATGCTTCTGGCAGTGACACTTAATTAATTAGAAAAAATTTTCAGTTTTGTTCATCTTATTTCGCTTACTGCTTGAATAATTTTAATTTTAAAGTAAAAACATGAACATTACTCCTTCATTTTAAATATAAAAATGAATTACAATTGAGTATTTAGTCATTAAGATTCGCAAGCGTATTTTTTAACTTAAATGGTTTAACGCAGCGTATATTCCACTAAAAATTTTAATTCGTTACTAAAAGAATATCTACATAAAACGTTAATTGTGCATTTTTAATTAAAAGAACTTATTTTCTAAACTTTACGAATAGAAATTTATCCTTCTATTTAAATGTACAGAAAAGCTAAGAAAGTTTAAGGAGTAGAGTAGGTAACTTATATAAAAGTTTTAAACTAATCTATATAAATGGGATGCTAATTTTTATTTCTATGCAAAAATTAAAGAACTAAAACAAAGTTTAGCTAATTAAAAATATTAATGACCCACAATGACAAATTGACATGAGCATAATCTTATCCAACTTTAAATAATACAGAATACCCATTTTAAAAGTTCCCAATCTGACTTCGTAAAAGTTCAATTACAAAGAATTTTGGACAACTAATTGTTATTCCGAATTAAGCTAATATGTAGTATTTATTATTATTATTGCAAGTCTAATTTCGTGAATATTAAAATAAACAATAACCGAACTTGACCCAAGCTTTTTACTGAATCGTTAAAAAGGAAGTAAAACCGGAAAACTTCAAATACTTTTTGATTTATTTACTAAAAAAGTAGCATACCTAGTGTCTGCACATTAAGAAGTGCAATATTTTAAAATGGACACTCTGTATATTGGAAGATCCTATACGCAAAAGTTATAATTAAAATAATACGCATTACTTCAACTTCGAATAGTTTGTGATGTGTACGAAAAAGAACCTCTAGATTGAAATTTTGTAAATATTTGCGATTGAACTGTTGAGCCAACACTGTTTTTAAGCTGAAACATTGCTTATAACATACTGTGTAACATATAAAGTGCGATCGTTTAAATTTCCATTTGCCGTAGGTTATGACCATTCATAAATTTATTTTTATAGTCGCGTTTAAAGTATTCTCCAAAAGGTCATAAGCCAACCCTAATTGGAAATTTAAAGAATAGCGCACACCAATACTCTCAGATGATGAGTATACAGTTGCAACCGTGCAAATAAAGCGATCGTCCGGAATAGTCAAAACTTGGTTTTAATACGATTCATTTTAAAAGACACTCTAAGAGGTTACCCATACTTATCACTTCTGACTGATATAACAATTGAAGTTAGTAGGTAAGATTAGCAGACACGTGGCCACCTACATACCCACACGGAAAAGGATTAATTTAAGGTCCGCGGTGAGGATGTGAATTCACGATTTAATTAGCATTTTCTCGGTTTAATTCACGTTCTCTTGGTCTAATTGGCGGTTTTATTCGCGTTTGACGGTTTCTATTCACGTTTTAATTTAATTAATCGGCTAATTAATATAAATAATCAAACATTTATTTTCA
>JAHWXV010024524.1:0-13888 GCA_024586415.1 Phrixothrix hirtus
GAAAAATAGTGAATGGGTAATAGTAGTGATAGTAGGATTGGTAGGTAATAGTGGGCTGGTGTGGATACTGTAGAGTGCTGGGAGTTGAGGTGAAGGGCGGAGGTAGTGAGAGGGGTTATTGTATGTGTGCATGCAGTGGTTGTGAAGGTGGAGGTTTGTTAGTGGGTTTTGACTACCCCGTTAAGGGAATGGCGTGATGGGTAGTAGTAGTAGTAGTAGTAGTAATTATCTAATGTAAATGTTAAACCATCATATTAAAGATTAAATTCAAACGTTACAAGGATAATGATGAATACCTTGTATTAATATTAGATAAAATGTTACAGCTATTAATTGTAAACGTTTTCATATTTGTCACTGAAATTCCGAATATACCAACTCTAAATAGCAGAAGCAGCAACGAATAATAAAATCTAAAGATTAGAGTGATATAAAATTGAGGAGAATGTTAGTTTTTAGTTGCTTGTTTAAAGAACACAACAACCGAACGTATTTTTGATTAAATAAATGTAAAAGAAATTATTTTAAATAACACTCGTGATTTAATTAAAAATCTTGACTGCGGAAAACAAATAACAACTTTCCTAGCATTAGACATGCTACAAAATACATTCTTCATTAAAATAGTAACCATTATGTGGCTTACATAACATTTACTTCATGAAATTAGCAAAATTGAGCGGCAACGTCCTCCCTCTATTATTTAAAAAAAGTAGTAATACACTAAATTTTAAAATAGAGTGCAAATATTAATTTAAATATAAAAAATGTTTCGTTAGGTTTTTAAAAATTTCGAAGATACGTGTTTTACAATTGACATTTTTGTACCCATTGCAGCAATCTTATTCTCTACGATAATTCGCTTGACATTTATCATACGTATACGTGCTGTTCTACTTGTTTCCATTTTCGTCATTTCTGCCTTAGCATTTGTGTTGTATAAACTTATTGTAGCTTTGTCTGCCAACTTCATTACATTTTATAAAACGTAAATCTCTGCGTCTTGGAAGGATTTGCATACAGTTAGCATTAAGAGAAAAAAGAATTATCGATCATTGATTTTTTGATAGGGCGGATCTTTCTAAAATTTTTCAGTTTCTTAAAGCAGATAAGCAGAGAAAAAGGAATTATCGATCACTGATTTTTGGTAGGGCGGATCCTTCTAAAATTTTTCAGTTTTTTAAAGTAGATAAGCATCGCATCTAAATTTGATCACGTCGTTGAAACTGTATGTTCCAATTATAAGATTAGCATAGAAAGATCCGAAAATGTGTTAAGTAACTCTCTTATCCTTGTTTCACGTTTTATTACGTTTTAAAGTCAAGGTAACCAGAAATTTTAGTCGTCTAGTTTTAATTTTTTTCTGTTTAACCTACTTGTAGGATTCAGTCAATTAATTTAATTCACTTTAAATTATTTTCAATTATTTTTAAATCAAAGGTTATTTTTATGTCGTTTTACATAAATTGCGCTTTATTTGGTTAAATCTTAGTTGAAGGTTGGTGTGCAATAGATTTCGTTGTTCATATTCCGTTTTATAACGAGTCTCAAATGTGGTTAAACTAACTTGTCCTGCAAAATTTTAAAAAAACGTGTTGCGCCGTTATTTCAATTTAAATAGCTAGTATCTGGAATTTAGTATATTTGACCTGAAGGTAGACGATAACTTGGCCTTAAAATTTCCACTACATTCTTGTGCATTTTGAGAAATTAATTAATGTTTATGAAAATTTGAATGGTTGGGTTCGTATATTTCCAAGAAAGAAGGACTTATTTCACTCAGACATAACTTTGGTCTAATATCCGATGTAAAAGATTACTATATATATTCAAAACTTATTTTGATTAATGTTCCACTTTGAATGCATATTTTGTTACGTAAACAAATATTTATGGTGTTGTCTTTACTTAAATTAAAGTTTATTTGATCGAAGTAATTTTAAATAAATTTGAACATCGTACCATTTTATTCAGTTTGTGTGAACGAATTGCTAATTCGTCTAGATTTCGCCATCTTTCGTGTTTAAATATAGATTTAATAACTGGATAGTGTAGCTATTGATTTTGGTAATATGAGATCTCATAGAGAAACGAAATTTAGAAACCTATTATACAAAATATTGACTTATTAATTTAGTTTAGTATTATAATTATGCGAATAATATGTATAATCGATTCTAATTTAAAGTAAATAGATTATTCTACAGATGCATTTTAATTTTATTTGTGCTCCAAAATATAAGATATATAACAGCGACCTTGATAAGTAAGCCTTGCTTAAATAAATACTAATTGATAAGTAAGGTTTTGGGTTTTTTAAAAGATAAACATTTGTATTGAGAATAAATATTGTCACAATTTTTATTGCATGTATTTTATCTAACTTTCATAAAAAACTTTAATGAGTTTCTAATTCTAGGTACTTTATGAGTATTCTAAAAATTTTATTAAAACTGATGAGTATTAGAATAAATAACTAGTATCTACTCAAGCTTATTTTTATAAAACGTTTTCAAATAATTTTGAATGTATTCGAATCGCAATTCTTTTAAATTTACAAATAACATTTTAGAAGGAATAAAAAATTACGATCGAAATGATTTTCACCAACACTCAGCTACTATAACGTGCACCCAGGTGCAGCTCTGCAACACTATTGTGTTTCGTTCCAGGGTTAAACCTTAAAGTTAAAGACACCTATTGTGTGCGATATGATCGTGCCTATAAAATAAGGCACGAAGTGTAAATATAGTAAAAATCGGCATTTTTTTAAAATGGCAGTAGATATTAATAGCAGAATATATAACAATGGAAATGTCATGCATTTTGTAGCGGAGATTTCTGTCGAAATATATATATAGATATATATCTAAAGGCATTTATAAATAATTGTATACCTCAGTTCCACTACCATCTAGCGAAAAATAAATATAAAAAATTTTATTTTAAATTAATGTAATTTTAGCATACATAATATCAATCAACACAGTTGCCATCAAAAGAAACTTACAATAGTCTTTTTCATGTTGTTTCTTCTTGTCAGGTTAAATTTTGTAACTTGTATGATTTGTAACTTAAGCCGACAATAAACATCTTTTATTTGAAATGAAAGCGTGGTAAAGTCCTTATGTTAGAATTTGGACAATACGTTTGCTTTTTCCTTTTTCTTTAGTATTATTTTAAGAACTATTGCTTTTACTTTTACGAATTACATTACTTCCATGCACTATTTTTAAATTGCATTGTAATAGTAATGTATGGTATTAAATATATCGGCAACCGCTATTACATAACGCATTTTGTTGTATTATTCAATTTTAAATATGTACTAGTTAATTAGAACTGATTATTAGTACTATACCTTAAATTATTTCGAATGCAGTTTCGCGAACATTGCGCCCCTCCAGTTACGACTTACCTAGAAATAAAAGCATAAATATTAAAATACAATCAAACAATGTGAATATTGCTGAATATTTTTGACAATTGATTTTAATTTCATTTAAAATTAACATCATGTTTGGATTTTGGATACCATTTCTGTTATCTTTTAGAACTTAATATAAAGTTATTAAAGTGCTATAGGCGTTAACATAATTACTTTCTATAAACTTGATTTAAAACTGGTTATTTAAAATCTAATAATAACAAAAAGTTTTAATGATAATAGAATTGAAGCTTTGATTATCAAACTTTTGCGGTGTAGAGAACTATGTTTCATTTAGAAATGTAAGGAAACAAGAAGCAATTCCTAATTCTAATTGGAAATTGTGGTTTTGCCGAACATGGCATGCAGCTTATATATAGTCTTATGTCAAATAACTAAATCTCTAATAAAACAGTCCCCTAAAAATAAAGCATTGTTTCCAATATATCTTAAGTGAGTAAAAGGCAAATGTTTTGTGTTAAATTGTAATAAAAATTGAATATAACAGTTTTGTCAATTTTCTATTAATGTTGACTGTAATATAGTTATATAGTTAATTAGTGTTAGCAATCTTTCAAAATTGTGTAATCCTTATTAAAAAGGATGCCATTATGAAACTCAAGTGTGTTTTGTAATGTGTTCATTTCGACACCCTAATAAATAAAGCATTTTTTAATAAACATTATATATAGAAAGATATCTTAAATGATTGATTGCAGGGTCCAAACCAAAACCAGTTATTGCAACTTTTATAATGCTATTAACATCAACGTTGCGTTACATTTTCTTTAAATAAATGTTCGTATTTATTAAAGGCTAAAAAGATAAATTAAATAGATTTTACGTTAAACTACCCTATCTGGAATCTAAATTACATACGTACTAGGACAATTTTGATATTTTGATATACGAGAATTCCATTATTCATTTGAAGTTATACAAGCATAGACAAATCAATATCGGAAAAGTAATTTCCCTAATATCCTTTCAGCATGTTCTTGTCAAAAAATGCTGTAGTTTAAAAGTTATTCCAGCGTTTATTTAGCTATCAATGTTAGTTAAGAAAGATACAAAAGGTTTAAGATCAGGGAAATTATCAATATGTACCAACGTAATTTAGCCACTGAATAGTACATAAGTGTCAAATTTCAGCGTTGAATATTAAGTATAGAGGAAGTATCAAGAATTGCCGCAAGTCTAGCGAAGCTTTTAGCATTTTCGTTAGGTAGATCAGTCATCAACTAAATTACGGAAGATAACACAGTTCTAACGTTTTCTAGTGCAATGCCGAAACTAGGTAAAGTATATTTACAAGTACCCCAGGGCGCTGACTCATCCATTCTCAACTAACAGCTGTTTGCTCAATTTCTCTGGATATGCAGTAGGTACATAATAAGCGTCACACCCAGAAAGTTTAAAATTAGCAGTATCTGAAGTCATGACTTTAGTATATGAAACTATCACAAAAGCATAATGTTTCAACTAAATCTTAGAACGCTTGTTTTATAAAATGTTTGCCATATATAAAAATTAAGCAGGGAAACCTCACTTTTGTGTTACAGTCATTTGTTTTAGGAAATTGTAAAGATAGTTAAAGCAACAGTGAATTTAAAAATCTAGACTACACCCATTACATTTATTCTATTACTTCACAATAAAAGCACTTCAATATGATCTAAAAGTTAAAACAAACCCGTTATTTAAATTATGTTGCAGTCCCCAAATAATTTCTTTTGTAAATACAGGAAATCATGTTTTCCTATATATTACTATTAATCACGTTAAATATCTGTTGATATTCTTTTACAATCATTCATTAATTTGTTGCTACAGACTAAATAAAAGTAACCTAGGTATCTGGCCGTCCCTCAGCCTACAGCAAGTATCAAAGAATATTAAACTCCTACATAATTACGACACGAGCAATGAGTTATATTAAAGAAAAAAAATAACCTGTGTAAACTAAGCGCCTCCTTTTTAAAACTTCTATAATTTCTTGTAAACGTTAACCCCCCAATGTCCCCTTGAAATTTTCGTTTCCCCTTCTAGTCCAAAATATATAGGCAAATTAATAATGGGGTGTTAACGTCACAATGTCTCCCCCCTCCAAAGGAAAATTAGAAATGTTCTCTTTGTACATATTAATCTATCCTGTGTGCATGAATGCCCTTTTATAATTTTCGTTTGCTCCTCGAAGGTTCAAAAACTACTTGCAAATTAATTATAAGGGTGTCAACTACACAATAACTTCTCCTTATTGAAAAATCTAAAATTAATGTTTTGTAAATAATTTTCCTTGTTTGTCTACCAATGCGCTTTGGACTTCTTGCTTTCCCTAGTTCAAAAGTTGTGAGCAATGGGGACACACAACAGGCAAACATTAACATAACTCACTTGCATATAGCTTTTGATCTAGAGGGAGGCAAAGAAAAATTTCAAAGTGGTATTAGTAGGCAAACGATTGTCTAACATTTACAAAAAAAAATTTTTTTAGTTTTTAAGGGGGGGAGGGGTTGTAAAGCTAATACACTCATAATTAACTTGCCTATAGTTTTTGAGCTAGAGAATGCAAGCGAAAATTACAATGGGGCATTGGTGGACACATGCTAGGTAAACATTTACAATGAAAAAGATTTTTGTTTTAATAAATTAGGATATTGATTGACACTATTATGTCACACCTCCTGTTGTATGAGGCCATCTACATGTGTTTATTAAAATACATCATATAAAATACAGTAGAATAGATGTTCAAAACAGTTTCTTAAAATACAAAATAAACTTAGAGATAAACTTAAGGATAGCTAAATAATAATAATTCTTTCTAGGTTTCAATGCAAAGCCGATGTATCGGACTAGGGGCTACTACGAGAAAATTTCCATCTCGGTTCCAACATTTCCATTGGAAGATGTTCCGTGTATGCCACGCCCCAATTGAACGCCCCAAGCTGATGTTAAAAGGTCCTATGTGTTATGAACATATCTTTATTAGGATTAAGAGAACACACCGAACTATCATCGACTGCGGACGTGTTTGTTGTTAGCTCTTGTGTTCTCTGATACTGTAACTTAGTCCCCTTCAGCTTGTTGCGGTGGGTCCGTTACAGCATCTCTCTATAATCGGTACTTGCTAGTGCGCATGAATTATTCTTCATGCTTGACGGTACCAGAACTCTCCTCAAAATGTCGCAAGTACTTAGCAACGAGCAACTTGAAGCCATCACTTCCATGTGGAAGACCCTGGACGAATACTATGCATTAGAGATCCTCCCGCCGAAGGTGTTTTTCCCAAAAAACATTCTAATGAAGCTCTCCAGGTGATCTCAAAGAGATTAGCGTAAAGACCGCGGCAAAGCTGAAGAAACCGCCGCAGAAATGCTCACCGCGCTGAACCATACTACAAAAAAAGACGCTAGGAAGGTAATGGATGTCACGTTGGACTATTCATATTCCCAAGGAGATGCCGCGGCGATGGACAAAAAAAGATGGCTTCCAAACGCAGAAATCAAAGAAACGAAAGTAGCAGAAGCAGGCCAGCCCGGTACCTGCAGCAAAAGTACAAGTCAGCAACTGGTTCGAGCCGCTGGCCAATCAAGGAGTAATCGAACCGGTAGCGAAAAAGAAGATGTCCACGGGCGAAGTACCACCAATTGTACTTCGCCAAAAAGCGCGATGGGTGGAGCTTGCGACACAGTTTCGCAAGCGATACGTAACTATAGCAAAAGCACAAAATATAGCGCTAGGTATCAAGATACACCCAGCCACGGAGGAAGACAACAACAACACCGTGGCCTTCTTCAAAAAAGTTAATGTGGAATTCTACACCTTCCGATTTAACAAAGAGAAGCCGCTTCGAGTCGTTATCAGAGATATCCTCCAAGAGATTTCTGATATCGACATTCAAGAACATCTCCGCCGCCAGGCACTCCCTGTGTTATCCATGCGGAGGATGCGCAAGGGAGCAAACAAGGCGGTGATGCCATCCAACCACGTTATATTGGAGCAGTCACGGGAAGGCAAGGCGATCTACAAAGTCATAACTGTGATAGCACTGTGTGTGACGTAGAATGGCCGAGAAACACTCGAAAAGTAATCCAGTGTCACCGGTGCCAAAAGTTTAGGCACACCCAGCTGAAATTCAACGCGGCACCCATGTGTGTCAAATGTGGGGACAAACATTCATCGAAGGAGTACGCCAAACTGCACGAGTTTCCCGCAAAGTGCCCGAATTAAGACGGCAATAATACAGCCAGGTACAAGGGGCGCCCTCACCGCCCCAAGCCTGCAGTATCACTAGCAGCAGCCACAACTCGAAGGGGCGTGTTCTTTGCCAAAGCCACGAAAGGGGCGGGGCCCCAAATAAATTCAAATTCAGAACAGCCTCCTAAGAAAGGAGCCTTCACAAGCAGCATTAACACCGCGAAGCTGCTCCAGGTCTGCTACATCCTGGTGGAAGCCACGACAATTTCTGAAGTCATTGCAAAAATTATGCAATGCCTACCCGAAATACTACAAATACTTCAGAATCAAATCATTAAAACACACTTCTCCCAAAATGGGAAGCCGAAAAGGCAATATAACTTTCTCGTAGGTGAAGACTCCAAACTATTCCGATGCAGGTATGGATTATAAAAATTTGGGACCCCACTCACAATGAAATTATGGGTTATGAAACATATCTTTCTAAGTACGAATGCTAAAACTGTTGTTACCAATAGTGATAGCATTATGTATATTAAAATTCAAAATTAAATATTAAAAAAAAAGAAAATTGCATTAGGTAGCGGAATCATTTGAGTCAGTAATGCATCATGACGCTTAGTTTATCGATATTAATTACAATATGTATAATGATTTAATATGCAAATCTAAAATCAGGCGAGAGTTATACTTTTAAGTGATGGTAGCCAATAAATAAATCATTAACAGGGTAAATAATACTCGTTGTGTATATATCATGAATGCTCCTTATTTACTAGGTTATCTTTCTAAGCCTAAAATATTCAGTAGCAGAAGTAATATCATGACCATTTAATAGTTCCTTATATATTCCTAAATAATCAAACTGGGCTTATCTAGACATTACATCAGTACAAATAAACAAAAATTAAAATCATAGATTTCTAGAGAGAAAATAAGAGAAAAAGATCAAAAATATTGATCAGGATTCAATACACGTGTACTACCCTACATGGTTATAATTAGTTCAATTTGACTAGCTGCATACGCAAACAAATATTAGAATGTAATGCGGTAGAAGTAATGAATTCCCAAATGTAAGTAATTATTGCACCAATTAACAGCTTGTCTTAGACTAGATAGATCGAAAGGGACTTCTCTCTGAGAAGCTCTGTAGCTTCGTGATTATATGCTTTATCTCCTTTTTAAGTTGGCTTTACATACATGAATACTCGAAGTTCCAATTGCAATAAACAATCACCAAATTGTCTGAATTCACCTCTATGATATTAATTATTTCGAAGCTAATGTGAAACCTTGTTTCCTTCTTGTACTCGAATCCGCACTTATTGAGAACACATTGCATAAATTGTGGTGAGCGTGACTTAAAATGCTTAGAATGCGTAGATCGTAATTGTTCCTTGGCTTACACTTTCTGCTCCAAACTGTAGGTATATAGGATATGATCCAGGTCATGTTAACTAAGCTCACATGGGAGACCGGCTCAGCCAATTGTGATATTTATTAAAAGGACCGTATCCAGTAATAAGCTAAACCGTTTCTTTGTTTAGGTACATGATTTAGTGGAGGCTTGGGGAAGGAAGCGAAAGACTTTCGTGCTTCGATATGATTAAGTTGCATTTCTTGAATGTCATAACTGTATAAAATAATTATGTACCCAAGTTCCCTAATATCGAGTATAATATTATATTCAGAGCAAGATAGAAATAATGCGTATTTGTATTGGCACACACATTTCCAAAAAGGCGAGTTTTTCACAACAAATGGTAGATATAGTCCACTCCAATTTATTCCTTGTAGAATGTATCTAAGGGATTTTACTACCTTGTAAATTGTTAGCAAGGCATCGGGGAAATACCATAGCTGACTATTGGCAAACGGTAGTGGCTCCTTATCAACTGGCAAGCGACAACAATTCATAACTCCTAAAAAGCAATCCTCGAAGTGCTGTGCCTTAAACACAAAGCGGTGAGAATTCCCAAACTTGATTTGGTAGTTTAAATATCTCATTTTACTTCTGTCCCACGGGAGATGCATCGTGATATAATTTAAGTAGATCCAGTGAATATCTTTCACTCACTAAAAGCGTTTGGAGAGCGAGTCCAGCTAAGATCTGTACTGCATGCTTGTAATACTCAGCAGAAAGGCCGTTTGTCTAGCAGATATGTTGGATGAGTCAGCCCAAACTTCAGCTCCGCAGTTTATGATGTGTAGATAATTTATAGTATATTGAGAGACATTCCCCAGTTTTATCTACAATTCTTATGGGTTTGTTGGATAGTTTCTCAACTTTGTACCTTATAAACTCAGTATGGTTAGTTTAGGACAGGTTTATGTCGATGATTCACCTAAGAGAATCTCCATAAGCCCCTGAGTATTCCTTCGAATACACTTCTAGGATTGAAATGGGAAAAAGTCCCCCCCCCCCATGAAGTTTTTCTGTGATACTTTTGAGTCCAACGTTTTTCACTATTAATAATCGCAGTTAAAGATCATCGTGAGGGCCACACATATACAAACAACTGAACACCTTTCATTACCTGTTATGATGTCTTGGCCCTACTTGGAGAAGCAATTCGAACGTTTCTCAATTGCCTTTACTTGCTCAAACCCTACAATAGCAATTTATATAATTGTACACCTTAATTGTACACCTTAATTAACACTACCTTACCCTATAATAATTCCCAACATCACAAACAGACCCTTAAAATCTAAATTGCACGAACATCGTACACAAAACAACCATCTTGACTAATATTAGGATGTTGATACATGACAAATATTATTTAGAACGAGTATAGAGTATTTGTAATATAGAGAATGAATTTTATATACTGTGTGACTCGAATGTTGAATATAAATCTTACAACTTATATGCATTTTTAATGAAATTAGAATTGATTGATTAATGCAAAATTTGTCTACATATACAGAGAGAAATGTAAAGTATGTATATAGCTAGTGAGATCCACTTACGCTCAAAAATGGTGATACGAATCCTACAAGACTTTGCTTTTATAAGTGTGTAAACAAGGCAATTGAGTTAATCCGAATTCACCAAAATCTACGTATGAAAGCTAGTCACAGGCCGATTGAACTAAAAATTGGATCAATACAAGTAAATTCTACGCCGACCCCAAGTCATAAAGGTTAGAGATTTACGTAACTAAACTAAATCAAATAAATAACCCAAAGGTCGTTCCAATCCGAGTTATTTAATTCTGTGTTTAGGTACATTAATTCAGTTAAATTTTTCGATATCTGGCAAAAGGTATTGCGGATCTAGTTATTTTGAATTTAGTTCAGACCATAATTTAAAAAAAGTACATGGATTTACCGCCTGTATTCAGACACGCGACAGCAATAAGGAAACGGTGGCTTAAAAGATCTGTGCTTGATTCATGGAAGAGGTACACTGAAACTAATATCGATTGTATACTTTATATCATAGTAATTGCATCCATGGTAATCAAGTGAATGATTAATTTTTCATATTTTCGGGTGGTTTGTTATCAAAAATTGAACTGCGTCAAATTTTTGAATTTTAAATTTCTAAAATTCTAGATAGAGTGTTTTAACCTCTATTTAGATTTGAGGTTCAGATTTAAATGAGCTGTTGAAGCTACAAACTTTCTTAAATCTAATCTTATACGCCATGTTTACTTTCTATTTCATCTAATTGCAACTTTATTAAGTATTCTTAATTAATTAATACATTTAATTTACTATTAGCTATTTCAACTTAAACTTATTATGTAAAGGATGTTTCTGTGTTATTTTTCCGTTTTATGTCTCTCAGAACTATTATTGATCATTTTGTTCACAATTAATTTTTTTTATATTAAATTAAATTAAATTAAAAGAATCTTTTACTAGTTAATCGTTACAAATAGTTACCCATTGGTTACTTCTACCTTATTTATAAATTATGAAAGCCTTTTCGTTTATTAGTTTAGGTAAGCTCTTTAGTAAGGTCTTTGGTAGACCTACCTAGTTCACTACACATTTTTTTGCCGTTGCACACGATGATTGAGTATTTATAATTGCGTTAAAGGATAACTTAGTTACCCTGCAGCGCAGAAAGAACAAAATATACAAAATCGACAGGGGTAAACGATATTTAGATGTTAAATATGATGAAACTGCCACTTTCTATTCTACGACTGAGTTGAATATAGTATACATGTACAGATTTGAGAGTATGTTCAAGATACAATATCTGAAATACTTGATCCTAAATTAGATTGACTGGTACACAACAAACACTATATACAACAATAGAACCTAAAACAACAGTAGCCGAGCCCTCGTTTGTAGTGGTCGTTATCATATTTGCCTTTAAACAAAAGGTGACACAGGTTCAAACCTTGTGAAGGTCGATAAATTTTTCAGCGGAAAAAAATTTAAAAGCGTACCTTTTTTTGGACAAGTAATTAATATAGTATAGTAGATCTCGCGTTAATGTCATGTTTAGGATTGTGGATTTAACTCCTCAAGATTCGGAAAAATTCTAGTAAGCATAGCGAAATCACCATAGTAGTTGAAGTCAAGGAGGTGAAAGCATCTCGAAGCTTTAGCCACAAAATAAACAAAATAGCAAACAGTAGCCGGGTATGAGGTTTCAAATGTTAATAATATTTTGGACAACATGTCGAATACAAGGTACATGAATTTCTCCTAGGTGTTCCCAATAGTAGTCAGAGAATAAAAACACTGAGGAATAAGGGTAATGGAAAACTGATGTGGAAAGGAATTAAGGAAGTGTTGAGTCCAGTGTCATAGCGTTGGTAATATTTATAAATTTAAGTACAGAAGCCCTTTTAAGTTGTATAAATACATTAAAGCATTTGTCTAAATTTTGTCTGAACGAATATCTGAATTTTCTTTGAAGAATAGGCAAAATAGTCAATGAAAGAAAACGCAGTTTCCCGTGCCAAATAAAAATTGTTCTAGTATTCATTGGGAAGAAATTTGGCCAATCTCAATCAACTTTAATATTACAAGATCAACAACTTAAACAAATAAGCATTTTATATTTAACCAACAATTAGCAGCTTATCGAGGCACCTAATAATATCAATTATTAATATCTGATTGTATCGATGAAGCAGGAAATACGCTGCGAAATAATATATTTTTACTTAACCACATTAAACTAAAAAATTAAACTTTTCATACACCTTTTACTGTGTAGACAGAAATTAATCGAACAATACAGAAAAACTATTTTCTCTCATTTTTATTAAACGCGTCTTTTCAATTAGTTGTCAAAATAGTTGAATATATAACGCATAATTAAGAGTTTGTATATTAACCATCACATTTTGTAAATAACTTATTACAATACATTGTGCACTAGATAATACAAAATTAAATAACACAAATTTGCGTTTGTATTAGTATAAAAATCAAAATTAAAAATGTTTAAATTTGAATTTTCCATCAAGGATGAGGAATTACAATCGGAGGACAGCAATTCTTGCATTTATTACAGTACTTTGCCATTAAAATATGCAAGATAAAAGTTTCCTTTGTTACATTATATCATAATGTAAATCAGTTGTAATTTGGAACCCTCTGAATAAAATACGCAATTGTGAAGTCCAGCTTTCTGTGAAATAAATTATTTTTTCATTTTTTCCGTAACGCAGTCCCAAGTTTTTATTGAGAGCCAACTTATTTGAGCGTTAAATTTCTTAATGATTGTATTTTAAAAATTTCAATTAATGAAACTCATGAATGAAAGCCAAACAGAATTAACATTTCGTAAGTATTTTTTGTTACTTTAGTTTATTACACTAAATGGATTATGTAAGTAAGTATTAAAGGGTCTGTAGAAAACGGTTTGTACTTAATGAATAAAAAGTGTTTCTATTTTGTAGAGCTAGACAAAAACATTTCATTTTATCGTAGTGGTGTTTTACTAACGCACCAACATTTTTTTTCCACTAAATTTAATAACAGTAGTAATCAGATTCTAAAGTTGTTGAAACCTAATTAGTTTGTCAAAATTAAAATACTAAAATATAAAATATAAGGTAATTACAATTCTGAATTAAATGGGGCAGACTTTTATTTCATATATTTCAAACAAAAGGACGAGAAATTTGTAATTAGCAATTTTTTAGGTTATAATGTGTTTTGACACTTTTCAGTTTAGTAATCACATTTTTCGAATTGAATGAAATATATATATATATATATATATATATATATATATATATATATATATATATATATATATATATATATATATAA
>JAHWXV010024530.1:0-20128 GCA_024586415.1 Phrixothrix hirtus
CTTTTAAATTAATTTTAAAGTTTACAATTTCGGTGTATAGGAAAGTAACTAACGTCAATAAATTCAAATTAAATTTAAAATGGGTAAGAGAAAGTCGTGTGTTGTCTCACGCCAGATTTTTAAATTTCTCTCGCGAGAAAATTGTACAAGCGAACTAAAGATTTAAAATTATAGTATAAATTCAAGAGAAGAGGAAAAATAATTGATCAGCCGAAATTGAGGAAACGTTATAAGAATCCTGTACACCAGAATAACAATGCCTTTTTCATGGTAAGCTCTCTGCCTTGAATTGAACTTCTGAGCATGTTAGTAGGCGTAAATAATAAAAAATAAATAAACGGTGTTCACAGTTCCCATCAGTGAAGTGCTTAATTAGATGGCCCGATGCAAATAGGGTCGATAACAAATCTGTTTAGGCCAAGTCAGGTCACAATCAAAACCTTTCGATTTGATAATTATATCAAAGACAAGTTGAGCTTAAACGAGTAAACAGAGAAAAATAATTCAACCGCGATGGCGTTTTGGGTTAAACCATAATCCGTTACCTGTAGTCGCAACAAATGTCAGTTAAAAACCAATTAATTTGAAGGTATATACTAATAATAAAGAATTAAATTCGTATGTGATTATTTTACGTTAAATTGAAGGACGTATTTTAATTTAATTTTTTTATCCAAAAATTAAATTTTAATTTATGCAATTGAACGAAGACTGTTGATAACAGCAAACTTTGTTGACATTTTATTTAAAAGTTTTCATAAATTGTTGAATACTTGTATAATCTAAAAGAATATAGTTTAACCTAAGAACTTTTATAAGCCGCATCGTGTAAATGCTGAAATTAACTTTAATCGTAATAATTCTTGCGTTATTGTTAATTACGTTCATAGCGTCATTTTGAGTTTAACAATTTATAATTCTTTTATTGCACTTCTTATTTTATGTTTTTTATTGTTTGGTAAATATTATTGAATCGTTAATAAATTAATATATTTCATTCTGTTGTATTTGTTCATGTCAAAGAGCCTATTTAATAATTTTTTGGTCGATATCAAAAATTATATGTGCGATTATCACCCAAACTAAAATAAAACGCATGCAGTTGGAGAAATAATTTTTTGCATTAATTAATCAGTGGACAGTGATAACGATGGCGAGTTACTGGAATTGTCAAAATAATACACAAAGGCGGCATGCAAATGAGACTCTACAAAGATAAAAGGTAAATATTAAAACAGCAATCCAGATGGCAAACATCAGAAATGGAAACTACTGCCGGCCTCGGTAACTCAGCGGTTGGAACATTTGATTCTAAGTTTAAAGGACGCAGCTATGAACCTGGCTGACGTGAATAATTTGTCAGCCGAGGAAATATTTAAAAGTACGCATTCTACATGGAAAATATGTTTGACTCGTTTAAACCCCCTACTAAAAACTGGAAGTTCGCCTAATTCTCGTATGCATTGCCAAATGATCATCCTAAAACCACACTTACGAAATCAAGCTTAGAAAAGAGAAGTTGCTCGATTATCTTCGATTAAAATGAATCTAGGTAAACCAAAAATTTATTATTTAACCTAAGAAAAGCTTTCATGGCCAAAATCAACATCCACAATGCTTGATATTCGTGTGTTACCCACAGTAGCAAAGAATATTTATGTAAAAGAAGCAAGCAAAGTCAGTAGATATACAGGGTACCGCATAGCTTTGATGTTAGAATTTGCCAACCCGACTATGTTTATAACAAACTACATGCACATGCATAGCAGTTGTGGCAAATTATTTACCTGCCAAAACCACCAATTTTGATGACAAATTGCATAGAAAAGGGCGTAAAAGTATAAAAACAATTTAGGTACATATAATACAACATGCTTAACGAGGTGTAATTAATATAAATATGTCTGGCATTGAGGGTACTCTGTAGTATGATAAAGTTTGGAAGAAAGCGCAAAGGTATACAATGGCGAAAGCCAACCTCCACTGCAACGTTACAAAAATCGTTCAAGATTTCCTCGAAGAAAAAAAGTTTCAGGGAAGAAGCTCTCCGCAAACAGAGAAGCAAAACAAGTCGAGCCAAAAGTGTCTCCATTATCTCCACATCTTTTTAAAATATTTGTCTCAGACATACCATGATTTCACAACACTAAAGACATGAGGATATTCCAATACACTGACAACACGGCCGTCCTGGTGGAAGCACCAAACAGTTGCACGTGCAGGAGAAGGCTTGAAGTATACTCTAAACATTGAAAAATAAAGATCAACCCTGACAAAATGGAATTTGGCAAACAACACAAGCTAAGGGAAAATACCTAGACATTATCATAGACAGAAAACTAAGGTTTGTTAAACTTATTACAAGAAAAAAAGGTCTGGCGTCAAATGTGGTCAACAAACTTTATGCCATCCTGGGAAAATGTAATCAGATACCGATAGAGTAGAAGAAAGGAAATCTGGTGCAAAAAGCTACCGAGTGTAGGGAAGCCCAGCACAACTGTCCAAAATAGGTTGCTATATACGCAACGAAGATATCAGAAGGAATCTGAACGCTACCTACCTACAAGAGAGGGCACGCTTAGGAAGAGGTATGATGATTGACCGTTTGCGGTCGCACAATGGTTAACAAATAAAAGAGATGGAGAGGAAATTCTTCCTTTAATAGACGCCAACCGACAGTCTCCGCTACGACTACATATGCGGCGGAGCACGGAAATTATTTTCAGTTAGGCTTTGTCTGTAAAGGAAGTCAGTCAAAAACCAAAGGTTTTCTGTATATCTACTGGCTAACCTCGCATTGGCAATTAAAACATTATTTTACAGTAATTAACTTGTCCAATATAATACACAACTTTCTAGAGGAACATATCAAGTTTTGACAAAAAACATTCATCTTATTTCGGAACGCCTTTTTATAAACGAAAAGTTACTTGCTTCTGATAATTTGCTCCTGGCAAATTATAAATAAACCGATAATGTGAGGTGCTTAACAAAATGCGCATACATATGTCTACCACTGAGAAATATTCAATTGAGAAAGTATAAAAAGCCAAGACTTGAAACTTGAAACTCTGCAACTCCCCAAGGAACTAATTAAGATAAATTTGAAGTCAAATTAAATATCTTTATTTAAAAAAAGAACTTTTTAAATAATTAACATAACATTTCATGGCTTTTAAATTAATGCCAAATTCAAGAACTAATAGCATGATAATATATGTATGTATGTGAAATTGGAATTTTGAATAATCTTGTAATATGGGTTGCCTAAAGCTGTCAAAACCTAGCTGCATAAACTAACACGATGTTAATTAATTCGCTTCACTGAAACCGGAAGCTTATGTGACAAGCTCTAATCATCACATCGAACTGTAAAATGTATTGGGGAGTATTTGCAAGTGTCGTATTTATAAAGAAAAGTTTTAAAATATTACTAAGCTACTTAATATTTCGAGAATGTCTACCGCCTTGATTTACCCCAACATATTTTTCTTAAGCAATCAAAATTAATTAAAGTTTTGTAATTTAAGGAGAATTAATTGCATTCTAAGGTTTCCTTTTTTCAGCAAAAAAACTCCATTTATTTTGCAAAGCTGTCAATGACAAATAAATATGCAGTTAGATTTATAATTTTTATAAGTTTGTGGAATAAAACAAGTCCCCCAATCTACGACAATCGATTTAATTTATTATTTAATTAATTCAGAACTCGAGTCCACGTAATTAATTAAATAAATTATTAAAATGGAGCACTTGCTTTATTCATCATTTTTCAATAGCCTATTTCATCAGAATTTTAAGTACCCTACATACATATTACAAAAGTTATCTATTATAGGACGAACAAAGCTGTATGGCCTGTTCCTGAGCCTATACAATAATTTTCAATGAGGTGTATACATATGCTTTTCTTGAAACCACCAATTATTCATAACTACTTTTATTAAAAAAATAATAGTATGTTAAAGAAGATCCGTAGGACGGAACCGCGTTTGTTCCTAATTAAATTTGCAACCCCTCTATTATCCACACTATTTGTGAAAAAACCGTAGAAGAACAGCTCTTCGATGAGGAAGACTTCGATGTTGCCCGCAACCTTCCCAATTCAACTGATCCTAATATTGAGTTGAACTCAAGAGGGCCTGGCATTGCATGTAAGTTTGAATAAAAGGCGTCACTTATTTCTATTACATTCAAGTTTGTATTGTTCTTCCTTTTTATTCATTGAATTTTTTCATACTCTATTTAGCTCTGAGATGTTCAAACTTTTCACTAACAATTCTTCAACTACTGTCGGTATTATTGTGTTATCCTTGAAACATGGCACCATAATGTCTTTGATGTCTTTTAACACGGGAATTGGCCGATGTATCTAATGGTTGTAGAAGAATACAATGAGTTGCAAGTTGTAGCTGAAATCTTCCACTTTCACTATTAAAATTCGGCCCTATCAAAAATGTTGTGTAATTACTCATAAGAGCATCTGCTTTTTCTTGGCAAAATTATCATTTTAGATCTTTTTTTGTCCACTTCTATACTTGGCAGATACGTGGCAGAAACCTTCCTCAATCAGCTTTTGCAGTTCTCTTCTAGATATAAACCTAAACTATTTCCATAAAAAATGATCTGCATTTGAAAAATCTGCGATTAAATAGGGGATACTTCTCTTCGTAATCGATAAACTTCACTTTAAATAAAATCTAAAGAATAAAATTAAAAGATATTAAGGAGGTCATGGCAATAAAAATATTTTACATTTTTAATTTATATATTACATTTCCAAAATTAAACTAAGTTCAAAAAATTGTTCAGTGTAGTCATGGCTTTACATTTTAAATCATTTTGTTATTGAAACTATTTAAGGATAAGATTGCGTTAACGAAGGGTGGATTACATAACATCTAATTAAATGCTTAATTGGCAAGTTCTATACTTGATATCTGATTGGTTACAAATATTCTAGCCGTTCAGGTTCGTCGGTTGATAGTTTTAATTATAATCAGTTATTCAATTGTACTTTATGAAATCAGCCCCAAACATAGTACAGTTGATTCTCTAATTCGAAGTGTCGCTTGTCACCTAAAATTATCAACTTAAAGATACAAAATGTTTAAATTTATTGCATAACATTTTCAATGCAAGTCATAAAATTTTATATAATGCTTCATATTCAATATTTGCCAAGGACTAAAAATGTCCGAAACTGGCATCCTCCTATTGATTTTCGAATTAATTTTGTGTCATGGAAAAATCGTTTCAGTAAATTGTCGCTCATGTCTATTACTTAAGTAACGCATCATTAATATTCTCTGTATCACTTTCGCTTGTGATTTGAATTACCATCAACAATCAGTTGAGCATCAATAAGAATATATATCCCATAACTGTTGCATTTTTTCGTACCAATCGTATGTGTCATGAAATTGATCAATTTCACGTGAATTTTTGCCGTTTTCTTGAGATTATCCTTTATATGATTGATTTTATAGAAATTTTGTGTAATCACTAAGCATATAGTGAATTAATTCCGTATCCTAAATATTCATATTCATATTTTAATTCATAATTTAATACAGCAAACTCTTTGATTAAGTTTTTTTCTCGAAATTCTTTAAATAAAAAGCTTGTAGATACTCAATTAAATAGCTTTTAACGTGTGTTACATTAAGCGTTTTATTTAAAGAATTTAATATTGCAACTTGAATTAGCGTTGAACCGATTTATTAACTAGATATGGTACATGTTACAATCTTTATTAAATAAAATACATGTTGTCAGCAAAATACATTCCCCCACAGTCAATCTATTTCTGAGTTGTGCTAACTAAAATATGTGTTAATGACCTAAAAATAAGCAAGCATTCTAGCACATTATCTTGTAGAATTAAGAAAAGCAACGGTATATGCAAACGAAGATATTTGAATTTTTTACATTGAGAGAACATATTACAGACAGGGTTCGTGATCTCTTCTCCATTAAGATATATCCGCATGTAAGAGTTGAATTGTGAAGTTGCTAGCGTTAATCGTGCTTGTATATAAAATGATATGGGTAAAAGGAAAATTATTCATAAGCGCAGATTTCATGGAAAATTCTGGTTATATTATTTGAAGTAATTCTTATTTCATCCTTCTGCTTTATCGAAAGTTGATTGTTAAGGTTTCTCAAAGCCGAAGATACAGCCCTGTTTCAAACAGCATAAAGTGAAAAAATGAATTTTTTCACATTTATATAATTACTGCGGCGTCATTCCTTTTCGTTTAGCTTAGTTTTGTCTCAGAAAAGTATACCATTTATTGTTTGAAATATCTATCAAACCTAAATATTTAATACATCCTGTCAAGCGTGAGTACATATGCACAACTTAGCAGATGCAAAATGCCGTTGGGCACAGAATTGATGTAAGTCGATTTATTCTATCTTACACTTTCTGCAATTGTTATTTGTAGCATAATAATTTATTATTATGGACAACCTTTGCATTAGCTATATTTACAATAATAACTGTCTTAATGATATAATTTACGAATAATTGATTGTTACATTATGTAATTAACTTACATATACAGTGTCGTCGAGAAAGTGTAAACTGCTGAATAGGCAACCAAACTTACAAATTGGTGGTACTGAAGATAAAGATTACATAATTTTAAAGTTACCTGATAACTGAAATGATGTATTGCAATTTAAATTTTGTAAGCGCGTCTTTAAGTCTTGCAACATTTACCATTTAATTGTGAACACCCGGTATATATTTGGATAAATTCATAATGAAACTTAAGTGGTAAACTACCAATATCATTTTTATATCTAGAATTATAAACAAGGGTTCTACGGGTTGCCACCATGTCAAATTCTGTTGGCGTTCTGTGTCTAATGCACGAATTTTTTTTTAATTTGCCGCCGTCTGTTTTGGGGAACGGCGTTGTTGACAGGAAAACAAAGAAAATAAATAAATAAGTTTCCTGTCGGATTAAAACACGATAGACGCGTTTTCTACGTCTGTGTCGATCAGGAATTTAATAATTACAGTAAAAGTGACAGAGAAATGAAATTTTCACGTCTGATAGAGTCGGCGACATTTATAATTGATACGAATTCGTCGCGTAGTTGGTGTGAAAATCGGTTGCGTGTGTGCTGGCTCTTTATCTGAAGCGTTCGAGTGTGAGTTTCTGGACTCCGCATAATTTAGTGGGGCGGAAGACCAGATCTAAGAGTTGGGATAACGGATCTCTGGGGATTGACCTGCTCGTTCCACCACGATAGCTGCTTTTTGAACGTATTATGTTCTTCTGCGGACGCAGGAATCAATAAATCAATCACGACGGCCAATTTTGGTGTTTGGAAATTTGACGAAACAAACTAAGGTACTCCTTTTTTTATCGTTCTTTATTTCTTCTTTATTGTCGGCCTGTGAAAGGCGTAAGCGAAGTGTCAGCGTGTATCGGCGAGAAGTCAATTTAAGCCACGTACCGGCCTTCCAGCCCCTTGTAGTGGCCAGCTTAAACCTTCCCGAACGAAGGAAGCTCATTACTATATACTTTCGTTTAGATCATGGACGCATACTTGCGTTGACTGTGTCTCAGTACATATATTAACGCTAGTTTTATTATTTAGTAGTTTGAGTAGTTCTTCCCGTACCTCTTGAATAAGGCCGAATTCAAGGGATGGAGAAGTTATCTGTAACTTGTTTTTGTAAACTGTTCTATTGTGTGTACGCTAAATAAGCCATTTCTTTATCAATCGATATGTGATGTCATTCGACTAGCCTTTTATTGTGACAGTAGAATAAATTAATTGATAACACTTTGCATTTCAGAGGATATGTATTAATCAAGGTTCCCCCTTTAGATCACGACCAAAATTAATATTAATACTATAGGATAGTTCCACACGTTGAGCGGCAATCTGGAGCAGTAGCGCCCTATTTTTTCCTATATTTCGACTTCCTTTAGCGCGCGGACAGTACTGGTGTACTTGATCGAAAATCCATCCTCCTACGAAGAGCTAGCGGCCATCAGTGCCGTTGGTGGGCGTAACGCCAAACGCGCCCGTGACAACCAATTCTTAACAATAATTTTTAACATCCAAGAAACCCCGGTTCACTCCTTAAAAATACAACATCATCTTTCACATGAGAATGTTTATTCTTCTAAATGTTAACCGTCGAACCCCTTCCCCCTACAATTTCAAGGAGAAAACTTCCACTAGCAGGCAGTAGAGTCTAGAACGTGACGAAAAGAAGTAATATACTTTAGTGTGCGCGCTAAAAATAAGTTTAAGGAAATCATCGACGAGTTACCCTTGTGTATGGTTATGTATTGGAGGCTGAATTAGTGAAAATTCGACCTACTATTGCTAAAGACGAATTGTGTTTGTGGTCATGGCATCAATCCGATTCGTAAGTGAAGGATAGGATCTGACGAGGCAGTACATAAGGTACATCTACAAACAAGGACCGCACTCTTTCTTTGAAGTCGCAGTCGCATCATTTTATTTCGTTCCGCAAGACACTGAACTCCTCCGGGGAATCCGACAGTTAACTCCCTTTCTTGTAACGTATCAGTAATCCGCTGGATGACCTACTTCAACCAAGTAGCAGATAGAAAATTTTGTTCTTGTTGTGTGAGATTTAATTAACAAATCTAAAATATATTTAATGTAGGTGATTACAGTAAATTAAGGCCACCATTAGAAGGGGCCAGTATTTTGTTATTATTAATTAAAATAATCTTTAAAAATAAAACCCAGGGGTCCCCTATTTTCCAATTTTATTGATTAAGTAATTGGTCGTTTAAATGTTCTTTTATTGTCTGTACCATTTTATGTTGTCTTCATTGTAAGCGGTTTATTTAAAGCAGACGGTCTTATTATTTCACCGTTATAAATAACTTTAGTAGTAGTAAATATCATGTTCTTACAGGAAAACGTTAGACATAAGTAAGTAAAGCATTTTTAGTTGTGGGCCTAACTTGAACTGAATTGAAGCGCCTATTCAGTGGAGTACGCTAAATAATTAACTAGTGAATATACCATAATAACAGTACATCCTTCCGGTTTTAAAATAGGGCACTTTACTGTCCCATTTCCGAAGTTCTAACCATTAAAACAATGAAGGTAAAGTGGCGCCCATAAATCACAACTTCTCCCCGATTTTTGACGTTTGCAAATCATTCCAGAATTTTTGCCAAATTGATTTCATCATAGACGTAAGATCTCCTTATCTCCACTGTGGTGACCGGAACAAACTAGCTAATTCAGGAAAATTAACATCCTTAATTGCCTCTGGCGCGCAAGACGCGTTCTGGCTCGTTATAATTTGTTTATTTATTGTTAAAAATGAATTATAACATTTTTCATTTAATGTTAGTCAAACCAACCTAGTTTTTAATTAAAAGTAGTTAAAATATTTAACATATGTAAAATACAGATAAACGTTTATGGTTAACATTTTGTTATTCTGTAATAAATTCCTTAGATTTTTAAAACGTTTACCATCCTAATGCTCTCTTTTTCGATGGCATGGTAGTATAAAGTCTAATTAAACTATTTCATAAATAATATTTTTGTAAAATTTATGTATTTGCCGTTTTAATTGAAGCGTCTAAAAACTGATCTTATTATAGGTCTTACACAAAGCTGATTATTGTTATCTGCAATAATTTCTTTAAGCGTTTCTAGTGCGTATTCTGTTTTAGCTCTATCAATGCTGTCAAGATAAACCAGTTGCCTAATTATTTTTGCTACTTCCCGATTTGATATCAGCTAATTAGTAGATTAACGGTTTTTTTCCTTAAGTGAACCCACGCCATTGTCTCTGTAGCGGCATTGTATTCAATTATCGTCTGCAAATCATATAGGTTTTTACTGCAAAACCTAACCTGTATTAAGTGATGACCAAAACTGAATTTCTTAAAAGAATTTTGTGTTAGCTCCTCCGTCACAGAAACCTTGCGTTTGTAAAGTTTTGACTATCCAACAAAAATAATCAAGGAAGAAGTTAATGGTCCTCCATAAAATACTTTTACTGTAAGCAATTATCAAATGTTTGATAATAGAATCTCGGGGTTTAAATACCTTTAGGAGAGCTGGAGCGATTATCCAAGAATAACAAAACCTTGCGATTTTGGGCTGCAGATTTATTGCCCAAATTGCTAATCACGCAGATATTTTTGTTACTGACTGCGACTGAGCCCATCTAAATCAATTCGGATGTTTACTTTTAGCTGCCAATGTACAAGAAACTATTCAATAATGAATTACATTAATTTTCTTCTGGATCCTTACCTTCATTCAACCTCCAACTGCTGATGGTTCTTTCCAAAGTGGCCCCCATTGGTTCTAATGAGCTTATCCCGGCTTTTTCCGTCCTACAAAGATGTGTGCTAGAAGCAATTCTTTAACAAATCCTTTAGAATCGCCTCCATAGCCTTCACACTGAAGACTGAAAATGCCTACATTGAAGGTACTGCTTCACTTCAGCAAAAAAAAAGGAGGGATCGATATCTGGGCTCTAGGGTGGTTAAAATACACATTTCACTTTGATATCGGCGAGATACTCCATGACTATATTTGCAATATGTAGTCGTGTGTTATCATTGTGTAACATCCATCCTGTTGAATGGATATTGATCGTTTCCACCTGGCATGGTCCTTCAAGACTTTTAGTACGTTTTTGTAATATTGACCTGTTATAATATCGCGTGGTGGTACATGTTAATAAATCATACCTTGGACATCAATAAATGAGATGACCATAACTTTACCAGGAAGAGCTACTACTTTGGCTTATTTTGGTGTTGGTCATGCTGGAGTTTTCCATGCCGAGTTTTGTTGCTTACTCTCAAGGTCAAAATGGTAAAGCAAGTTTTATCGCGAGTTTTTTGTGCTCCACATAAACTTGCACACCAACATGTCGTTGTTCAGGAGTAAGCAGTCTTGAAACCTACTTCGCACAAACACGTCTCATGTGCAGTTTTACCATTATCAAAATATGGCAAGAGCCTAATGAAATATTTAGGATCTCGAACAATTGTCTTAATATGATTCAACAATCGTCTCGCACAACTACATCAGCAGTGTTGATGTTTGTTTCCATCAGAGATATGGTTGGAATCCCAGAACCGGTCATTGTCTGTTAACTGTCTTTCATCTTTGTCATTTTATACCATCAACGAATAGTACTAGAGAAAATAACAGAATCTCTACAAACCTCTCCTAACAACAACACGATTTCTTCAGATACAGACAAAATTTCAGAACAGCAATTCTATTGCCCGTAAGCGATATTGGCATCGGTTGCAATCGAAACTGAACCGAACAAAACCGTAATAGACAAAACATTATACCAACATTGTAAACAAAAACAGAACTTGCCGCGAAAATTGTGATAAGAAAGGAAAAATCCTCGTAACTTTTAAGTTTTTCTGTGGTTGTTATATTTGCCCCAAATAACACAGTAACGCGTTCCTTTCTTTTTCTTCCAAATTACTTTTGATGTTTGAACGCTAAATTTTGCCTGACAAACATTTAAGAAATAATCCAGTCGGCCAGCATTGAAGATATTTCTGTATTCTTTAATCGTATAGAATCATTTTTGTGCGATCCATTCTACGTATACCCAGTATTTCACTAATCGTTGCGATTTTTCCACTGACTGCTTTCTTAACGATATTGTGCCTTGTTTTTCAGTCTACTCAACCAATCTTCGCCAACATAGAAGTTTTGTAACCTTATGTATAAAAGAAGCTTTTTCTTAATGAAAAAATCACCAGTGCCCTCACTGAATTGAACAATCTAAACAAATAGGAACTCTTTTCGTTTTTCTACTCTACTCACTATTTTTAAAATGTTATAAGATTTTGTCTCGTATTTCCAGATTGCTGAAAGCCATACTAGGTAGAACGACTCACTGTTTTAGCGCCTTTCGAAATTTTATTTATAACGTTATTCAATAAGCTCAAAGTGCGCCATTAAACACTCGTATATTTTTGGCACAATCCCAAATGTGTATGTATTAAAAGAAATAGCTCAGTGAACATTGTTGTCTGAGTTACATAATCACGTACAAAACTAAGGCTGGGTATTCTCACATTGCGTTGCTTCACTACTAGCGCCTAATTCCCGAAAACTGATGACCAACACAAGTCGGCATTTTCGTTCGACTTAGAGGCATTAATTATATTGATTCAGATAGCAAATGCTCAAATACTAGTTCGAGTTAAGAGGAGTTCGGCTTAGGAAATTAAATGTAGAATGACACTCAGCGCTGGTGCCATTCGAATAATTTAACTTAGAGAGAATTTCCAGTTGGAAAGATGTGTAGTTGGAGGGCGTCCACTGTATTTCCATTTTACAATCATTTTGGGCTTTGTTTTAAATTTTGTTTCCTAAATAAAAGATTCCATCTGAATAATTTAATGTTTTAAAAGTTATTTAAATTTCAAATTAGTAAATATATACTTTGTAGCATAATGTTTGGTTAAACAAAAATGCGTTATCGAATTTAGATTTGACAATGTTAATTAATTTAAACTATGATTTCCGCCGGAGTTTCAAACCAGGGGAATAATTTGAATAATTTATCTGGTTTCTTTCAAGCAATTAACAACGCTATGAATTAAACAAGGCTAGTGATTCAATCAGTTAGCAATCATTCTTGTGATAAAATATCGCAAGCTGAGAATATGAAATTGACGTTTCTTATTGATTTAAAGTAAATTTGATAGAAGATTTTGGACGTTACTAAAGCAAAGAAGCAAAGAGCGTCTCTGTCATATAATAATTCTTGTTTTCACTAACGCAAATATTATTAATGAGCAATTAATAAATCTCGACTTGTACCATTATCAAGTTACAATGAATTTACGTGTTTAAATTTTGTTATCTAGTGAAATTTCACAAAAAGCAAGCCAACCAGTTCAATTTTATGTTTGTCTTATGCCTGAACTACCTGAGGAATTTCATAAAAGGTAGAGTGCTCTTCATTTTATTTTCAAATAAATAATTTACGACCTCATCGTCGGCCAAATTCTCTGCATACGTATTAAATATTTTTGATGTTTCAAACTGAACTTAAAATTTTGTTTTCAAACTTTACATATACGGATATGTAAAATTTAATGTCAATAGGTGTACGTCAATTTATTCATTAACTCTTACTTGTTGCGCTTTGTTACCTTTAAGCGAGTAAAGGCAAAGTTGGTTTTTAAACATGTTTGTACCATTCATTAGAATTCCTCTTCCCTTTAAGCAAGTGACCGATTTGTGTACAATCATTGTCACTGTCATATCAATAAGCTTAAACAACAACCGCTATACGCTGACCATGCGTGTAATTAAGAAAATTGTTTGTAGTTGTTATTATTCTATTTATTTTCAATAGACCCAGGTAATTGTTTTTAAATATTTTATTCTAAATGCAATTTCTAACAGATTTGAGTTAAATTATAGCCAAACTGTTGCAAGGTATTCATACTAAAAAAACAAGTGATTTATTTCTCTGAGTTTATGAAAATAAAACTTTAGTGTTGTAAACTATTTGCCAACATTTATTGCAGGTTTCATTGTCACCTAACTTTGGAATCCGCCCCTTTCTCCATCCGATCAGCTGGTGTTCTTATTTATGTGTTGTTAGGCAAACGTACTCACATACTTAAATATGTACAATGAAAGTTAATGCAAGATTGAACCGACTTTTGGTTAAGTAAAAATAACGAATACTGTGCTATCAATAGAATCTTTTTATTTTAATAGATATAGTTAGAATATGTTTTAAAACTAATGTAAGCATTGCTTGTATTGAATTGCAGTTAAAATATTCTGTATCATTAATAAAAGTGTTCTATTGTATTTTAATCACATTGATAAAATGATTGTTCTATTCTAAAAGTGTAAGGTTCTTTCCCCTTCAAAAGGCACACGTCGCGTCGCGTCGTGGGTAGTAATGTTTTTATCTGTGAGGTCGCTTCATTATAATTTTTACGTATACTTTAATTGCATTCATTCTTAGCAAGGAATTTAATGGTATGAAATGAAACTTTAAAATGTGTGTAAGTGTTAAATAATAATAAAGCGGCATGTGTATGCGATTGGCTAATGGCTATTGAAAACAATAAGAGCAGCTCGCGATAATAAAATAAGCATGAAAGTGAATAGAATGTTGTGCGAATTGTTTTACATTGAGTGAGGCATTGTGTAAGCAGTCATTACATCTACGTGTCTATTTCATGTGCTATAATAATTAGAAACATCTATTTGTATTTCTATTTAGAAAGCCAGCGCCTATAAAATTTAATTGCAAAAACAACATAAACAATGCATTCAGGTTTTAATACTTCTGACATTATTAAAAGTGGGCTATTACAATAAATTTTTACTGAAGATGAATAATTAACGGTTTTCTAAGTGTAAGAAAAATAAACGAAACATGCCACATTACGTCAAAGGTGCAGTATTATTTTAACATTCTTAATAAGCATTTCACATCATCAAATTTAGACTTACTTTTCGAAATTATTATTTAAAGAATCGAAAACAGTAATTTACTCATACTTAAATAAATTATAATAAGTGAAAGTTAATTTTTAATTTCATTGGACTTAAAAGAATCAGTAACAGTATACCATAGCATTAAACAATTTAATTTAAAATAAAATACAAATATAAAAAATGTTGTTCCAACAAATACTCGCGAGGACCTTAGTTCAATCTCAAGTAAACACAAGAATTTTTATATCTGTGCTTCAAAATCAAAAATTGTTTAATACGATATTATCACATATACTATACGAACCTCAATAGAATTACGATTAGTGCAATTGAATTTGGAAAATATGCTATTTAACGATACCATCCGCGCAGAGATATAGCATGTCTAAAAACTGACGATTTGATAAGTGTTAAAATGAACTTAAGACCCGCGTACCGCTAAATCAAGTAAACGATGGACGAGTAAGCTAGTCAGTAGAGTCGGGCATGGATTATGACTATACAACATTCGAGTGCCTTATAATCAAGGCACAATTAGACAAAATTTGTACGCGGCCCATTCTTTTGTCGCTAAACAACGTGATATATCAGATCTTAGGTGATGTTGATACACCTTCTATATGAAAGTTTACCTGTGGCAGGATAAGAAATCTTCAGATACTTTCAAACAGCTCTCAGTGCTAAAGAATTGACATGGATCGTTAATTCAAATTGTGGAGCGAACTTCTCTGGTGTCGCCTGTATATGAGGCAGATTAAAAAGTAATCGGAAAAAATCAATGAAACGCTCAGTAAAGTTAACACATGTATGTTGAGATTAGTTTACATAAAATGGTTACATTTACCCATTTAATCAATTAAGTGACAGTAAACATTAAAAATAATTATATCTTCTGAAGCAACGACAGAATTGATTTAAATAATATTTTAAACCTTTGCCTGAATTCCATGTGGAAAATTAACTCACCAAAAACAATCTGTCATTACTTCAATACAAATATTACATTAATAAATGTTTAATCAATGCCTAGGGAGATCCGGATATAGTAATCTATAACTATTTTAACAAAGTAGTTTACTTAATGAATAATTATTTCTTAAATATACGAACAAAATGTCATCACACTCATATGGAGAATTACGTTTTAAACGCTTCACATAAAAATTCAAGAATTAAGTAATAACATCGCAAAGTAATACACATTAACTGAACTGATTGTAATTTTTCAATGGTGTAAATAGTTCAATTCAAGTAACTTGAGGCATTTATAGTATTCGGAATCAGATATTAATAACTAACCGTTCCGTATTTGTAATTAGTTGTTATTATTTAACTAAGTGAAATGGGTACAAATACAAAAGTTAAAGACCGGATATTCAACAATAATGATGCTCCGTTTATAGAATTTTTGGTGGCAGATAGATAAACAAATAGAGCAGTATCAATTTCCTAAATTTATCATCAATCCATGCCCAAAATTCGATTACAGAAGTTTTCATTTATGCAAATTTGCGGGATACCACTAACTGTAGGGCCCCCAATCTTCAGAAAATTTTGAAATTTCTTACAAAACTCGATATTTAAAGAAATTGCACACCAGTTAATTTAAAAAATTCCCAAGTAAAGGAAAGTAGAGTGGCTAAGCCAAAGGGATGCCGGGGCACCTGGTGGGATAGGGAACTTTGTTTTACTCGTTCCTTGCATAGTAAGTAACGCCATCTATCAAGCGCTTTGACTGACAAAGCACAGCGCAACAAAATATTCACAAGGCATAAAATATGATGTCACCAAAGCAAATTTTAAAATACCTATACGCTTACAAAGTCAAAATTAATAATTGGAATGTTTAAAGAAAATAGTAAAATAAAACAGAATTCATTAATCTCAGGTGTGAATCTGTTAGAATGACAGCTCTCCTAATGGTCCTTAAAGATAGTTAACATCGTACAAATCCTATTCATAGTGGCACATTTGAAGAAAAATTTGCATTTGTAGTGTAATGGATAACACGCCAGAGTACAAATCTGGAATCCCGGATTCGATTCCAGGTCGCCTCTAAAAATTTTTCTAAAAATTGTGCCCATTTTTTTCTGAATATTTTCATCCTCTATAAAATAGAACATTGATAGACTAAACTAAAATTTTCAACATTTCATGTTTTAAAATTAGCAATGTAAATGTAAGATATCGGTCATGAGTTGAAAAAGTAAGGTGTTACTTTACTCTAAAATAAGCATCTCTTTATGAACCCAGAACTTCTTGGTAGGCGATGCGCTAAGGCAGTTTAACTTTCACCATTTTCGTCTTAATGGTGGAACTAAGGTTCCAACCCAAGCACTGCTACTGAAGATTACGGAGATCTAGGCTGAGATCTCAGTGTCAAACTAAGATTGCGATATCATCAGCCTATAGAGCGATAGCACCGCAAAGCAACGCCGAGTGTAGGAAATCTTGAAAACCTTTTTCCGCATTCGTCGATCACTAACGGAGTCCATCCAGCTTAAATTGAAACGACCCAAATTGTGGTTCCAGACTTAAAATTTGGTCAAACGCCGTTACGGAGTTTGCGACATTTTAGGAGTAGAAGCTTTCAGTGATTAATTATTTAAAGCTGAATTATTTGTTGGGAATTCTTTGACCTTATCAGTTGCATCTTTAGGGCGGTTCAGAAGTTTTTGCTACATCAACTTTCCCAGAAAAGAGAAAGGCAGATGGGTTGGTCATTCTGGGCAAATAAGCGAATTTTTCTAGATTTGCGGAAATTTCCTTCTACGGGGTTTAGACTGTTCTCTGGATCAGAAGTCTTTCACCGCTTGCATAGCTTTATACAAACGTGCATCTCATTCGTGGAAACGGATAGGCTATTGTGAAACATCTTCTTCGGCGACATCTCTGGCTGCGATACGGCGTCTCAAGAAAGTCAATGGAAGATTAAAGAATATTACGGTTCCAGGCTATCTACGGATGCCTCTGTCTTGTTCGTAGAATTGCAGACGATTCCATGCTTACCATGCATCGATGGTGTTGTGCGCTTTCTTACGACTTTGAAGAACTTATATGCGGTTATAGTACTCTCTCAGACTGTGCGTCACCTTGTTGGTGCTATTTTGTTATTTTTGATAACATTACAACAAAATGTTGTTTATATTTAAATAACAGCATGCTACTGGTTACTTACTTTTGAAATATTAATGAAGTCTTAGTGAAAGAATCTAGACCCCGTTACTTATTATCTTAGTAGAGAATGTTCTCTGTTTATCCAAATTAAATATTTTTAACAGATTTATATTTAAAGTTTTTAAAAAATTACGTTGAGTATCGTTTCATTCTGAATTTTTAAATGCGGTATTATTTTTATGATGATAAAGTAAATTACGTGAGTAATATCAGCATTAGCATTATTTTGTTAATCAAACAGTTCTGTGACGCAAAACCTTCTATGAGGTTAAAAGCTATCACGAAATGCGGCTATTTCTTTCGAAAAGGGTACGTATGACTGCTGACTGAGCTGCAGTGAACCCATGATAGCAAATAGATTAGTGGATACCATAATTTCTCTTATTTTATGTAAACGCTTTAGTTTTGGGGAATCAATTTGCTCTTTTGTATTCATATATTTAAGTAAATAATTAATGCTATTTCTGGAAGATGAAATAGTGTTTAATTTGTGGGAAACTTGATTTTTAAGTCAACTTCCAAAGATTGCCGTGGTTGTAGATAAGATGTCGGAAATCTCCGTCGAACTGGCATATGGAGAATTCACTATTCATATAGTAGTACGAGCGGTGACCATTGGATCGTCTATCTAATAAAATATCAGGCTTAAAATGTGTAGATCGATGATTGAATATCTGTACGATACAAAATCTCAACTTTGTCTCTCTTTTCATGACCAAAAGTGCAATGAAAACGGTAATTTCCGGTATGATATATATTCTTCGCAAAATTCATCCTGCTGCAGAGTGCACCGAGCTTACAGCAAGTACACACGTATTTGTTGTTAGCTCACTGTTCTCTAGTGATACTGTAACTTAGGCCCCTTCAGCTTACTGCGGTGGGTCGGTTGCAGTATCCAACTCCAGTAATAGGTGTGCGATAGTGCGCAAATTTAATATTTTATTGTATTTGCGTGTTCAACTGCCTATTCTCCAAAATGTCCGACAGCCTGCTTATCAAGCCCACAGCCTGTGAGCTACAAGTTCTGAAGAACTACTACAACGCTAACGTCACGCATGACGGAAGCGAATTTTTGAAACTGCCGCCGGGGACTATTGAAAATCTTCCCAGGGACATCGCCAGGATGACGTTCAGCGATCCAGAGTTGGCATTTGAAATGACGCTAAGTGTTCTAAAGCCATATTTTCTAAAGGAAACTGCCGCAATGCCGGAAACTTCCCGGCAAACCCCCACAGAGGCTGTCATAACAGCGACGAAGATGCTGGAGGATACCAGCTGCTCCTCCGTGGAAGAAGCGAAACCTACTGGCGCGACGCCAAACGAGAAAGCGACGCTGACGCCGAAGGCTTCAAACAGGTGAAGCGGAAGAAAAAAGCAAAGAAGATAATTGAATGGACTGCAGCTCCGATTAAGACTTCTAACAACTATGAAGTCTTAAGCAGCATCGTGTCGACACCGCAAGGCACGGAAACCGCTCCTAATGGGGCGACACCGCCCATCATCCTTCGATCGAAGGAGAAGTGGCCCGAGGTCGACGCTATGCTTTAAGCTCGGGGGATACCAGTTCTCGGGGCACGAAACGTGGCGTCGGGCATCAAGATCGACTCGACCACGCCCAGCGACTATCAAGGAATAAAGACATTTCTTGAAACACAGCATCTAGCCTACCACACCTTCAGATTCCCCCATGACAAACCATTACGGGTTGCCTTAAGGGGAATTCCACACGAAATTCCCGATGAGGCTATCCTGCACGACCTCACATAATAAGGGCTACCTACGTTATCTGTTCTCCGGATGTGCAGGGGCCCAAACAAGATTCCACCACCGTTAAACTACGTGGAACTTGAGAAAACCGGCGAGGAGAGGAAGATCCGCCAAGTAAAAATAGTGCTCCACCTGGAAGTGGGCATTGAAGCTCCTCGCAAGAGAAGAACCACTAGAACACAGTGGCACCGGTTCGGCCACAGCCCAAAATTCTCCAATGCGGTGCCCGTTAAGTGCGGGAGTGGACACCTAAGCGGCGAGTGCGAGAAACCAAAATCGTCACCGGCAAAATGTGCAAACTGCGCTGGAGACCACACTGCCAGCTACAAGGGGTGCCCTAGGTACCCCAAGATAGCAAAGGCAGCACCACGAAGGGGCGTATTCTACGCGGGCGTAGCCAAAGCCCCGCCCACGCCACAACCGCGAAGCGCAAGGGTGATCCGCGATGTCCAGAAAAGGGGAGGACCTTCCTTCCGAACCTGGACATAAACGCAACAATATACAGAAATCGGCAACATCATTGTCGAGACCACGAGAGACGCAGCCACCTTCGCAGAAGGGGTGCAGCAAATCATGCAGTGCTTACCGAAAATTTTCAAGCTAACCGGGCACCTAAATTCCCAAAAGGGAAGCCGCAAGCCGGCAAACAATATACATCCAGGGCTAAATACACTCAGGACGAAGGTGGTAAAAG
>JAHWXV010024532.1:0-33991 GCA_024586415.1 Phrixothrix hirtus
GCATAGTGATGTTATTAAATTTAGATAATTTACAAAAGGAATTAGTGATAGATAACAATAGAATTTACATAAATTAGATGATTTGACACAAAAAACCAGCGAGAGCTGACAAAATTGATTATTAAATTGAATTTTCGAAAACGTTCTGTAAAATACTAGTTGCCTTATGCCGTTATTAAATTTTTATTACTACAGTGTTCTATTTCACAGTAATTGCAACAAAAAATTACAAAAAATGCAAAATATCACAAATTCAAACTGTCAATTTGACAGATAATTATTACTGAGAAAGGATACAGCTGGGACATGAGTTCATAACCCATTGGGAACTGAAATCCATTCTGAACACCTTTGACCGGAGGGATGAATGTTGCTCGATGGGTGTTATAATCTGGTAACTCCAGTGGTGTATACAAGATTTCATGTGTCAATTCGTTATTATTTACTTATAACTATAACAGCCTGGGCATTTTTAGCGGGAGTTATGAATTTGTAACTCCTTCATATCTTATTACTCTCCCTCATATTCATAACTGCCGTTAATAATACTCCGGCTGTAATAGGTGGCTTTATGTATGTCCTATCCATAGTATTACAAGCAAATAATGGTGAAATGATGAAAAAAATTACATATTACTGAAAACCTTACTATAGCGCTTCGTAAATAAAAGCATTTGCCGAGAAGCATATATTAAAAAATCAAATGATCAATGTCAAAATCATGCAATTCTACTTCCTGCAATCCTTTTGATTTTATATTATTTGAATGTGCAAAAAATAATCCATATGTTAGCACCAATATTAGAATTTGCATATTACACAAAAGAAATGCTCAAAACCAGTAATAATGCAATGAAATGCACAAAACTCAAAACATGCACTTAAAAACGGGCATTGAATAATTTTAAATGCTTGAACTAGTTTCATGCATTTGCGAGATATATTTATCCGTTGTACGTTTGCAGTGAGGTAGTGGTTCATTAGAAAGATTTTATCCTATGGGTGCTTATAGAATTACCGTTTCAAAACGTGTTCGTGAATTAAAGATTGTTTTCAATGCAATTCGAAGCGTCATAATTGTTTTTGTTGCGACAAATAATACATTCCTTCCAAACCTTCATTAATTACTAAATTCTGTCATAAGATTTCAAAATTATTTTTACTCTTCAATTTTATTTTTTAACATTTTAAAATGTAACAAACATTAAAACACTTATAGTATTGTATAATATTGTAACGACACTAGTTAATTGTTTACAAGCTTTTATTTATATTCACTAAATTACAGCTATTTATTTACACATATTCACTTAAGCAATTATTTTATAGTGCATCAATAATAACACTTATATTTCTATTTAAGTATGGCAACTATTTAACACAAAAAGATTTTAGGTAAAAATAAACAAAGGGAACTTAATTACACGTTTAATTCTAATTTTAATTTAATTGTAAATTAGTGAAGAATAAAATTAGTCGCAATTCTCATGTAAGGAATGCCAATGCCATGACTAGCTACGGTAACCCTAAACTCATTTATTGAGATATCATATACATTAATGAGTCATTTGTGATTACATCATTCATCTTAGTTATATCGAACCACCTGAATTGTTCCGGAATGTTCTAATAAATCCTCATTATTTTGAGATTAGTTACACGGCCCTCCTTAAGTCGGTTACATCCCCTAAAAGTGATTTTGAACTTTGCTCTTGGAATCATTCTATCTTTGGTTTCGAATACCTGAAACTACATTTCTTTCCGTACCTGCACCTCTATTTCCTGAAAAGTGTTAGTCAACAGATTTAGTAGCTGGTGGAATTCCTCTTGGATTCTAACTACACATCGGAATCTTAACACAAGTGTCTTAAAGCACTACCTCTAACACATTTCGTACCAAGCCCCAGTTAAGCTGATCTAGACCGCAGCCAAGCTTTAGTACGGATAACTTTCTACGGGCATCGGCACAAATTTGTTTCCTTAGATTTCATCACACCTTTCATAAACCTTCATACCATGACTTTTTAATGGAGCAATGCTTTCGTCACAAGATATTAAATAATTAGAATGCCTTGGTGATGACTGCATAGTAGGTGACACGACTTTTTAATTTATAGTCCTTGCTGCTGTATATCGTTTTCGAAACGACAACTTTTTAAATTTGACTGCGATGCCATGAGACACTCGAACGTCTTTAGCGACACAATGAGCTAAGAGATACTAGCCTGGTACATTAAACGTATTTGTGTACTTCCCAGTAGTAACCCCAGATCGACCTTTGTGGGATCCCGAATAGGTTAATATAAATTCGGCAAATGACTGTTCGCTGTTTCTGGCTTCTACCTTTTCTAACTTAACATGGTTCGCCCTTAGTTTACATTCTAGTTGATCTGTTTCTGAATTCCTCCCAGCATATGGGTCTAACAGAGTCATGTGAACTGGTTTGGGGTTTCGTCTGGGAATTTTCATTATTTAGTTGATTACGTCGTTGATGCTTTTTATCACTTAATACGGATCTTCCCAGGAGCTTTGCAATTTGGGAACTATACCTATTCATCATTGAGGCCGGTATACCCAAATCGGACCATTGCGTTGAAGCACTTCCGCATTGAATCTTCCATCATAGTGGAGTTAAATTCGATCTCTAGCAATCTAGTTGTTATTTAAAACTTTCTCGTGGATTGAATCTAGTTTATTCCGAAGACATTCCGCATATTCATTTCCAGCAACCTCTCCCTCTCAAGGCTTTCTATCAAACCCCACATCACACAGTAGCATAATTTTACGCCCAAACAACACTCTAACTGGAGCATCTCTGTCGTTTCGTTTGCAACTAACTGATATGCCATGAAGAACGTTTGTAAGTACTGATCATAATCTCTTTGATGGTCTGAAACAACTTTTAACAGAAATTTTCCCATTGATCGATTTATGCGCTCCACCGTTCGATCGGACTGTGGACGAAGAGCAGTGGTTCGAGTCTAGCGTAACCTCAACAGCAGCTGGCAGAAACTTTGGAATAAGGCTGACTCAAAATATCTGCATTGCTCTAAGTGTAATACGAGTGGCATTCCGAAATGCTGAAAGGGTTTTTATCATGGTTTCGGCCACTGTAACCACCTCTTGATTTGATAAGGTGTATCCTTCGGAACATTTACTAAAATAGTCCATTCCAATTAGGATAAATTTATTTCCTGATTCGGGTCTGGCGACCCTCATTATAAGCCTCAACGGTGCATTTTGCTTTCCCAATGAGCCGTTCCCAGCCGGACATATTACACATTTTCGGCACGACTCGATAACACTATTCATGCAGTTTATCCAATAAAATTGCTCATGAACCTTTTACGGGATTCTTTTTACATGCCCTCTTGATGGATCATCATGCAGTTGTTGCAAAATGTCCGCTTCTCTGCTTTAGAACCACCAACTTATTTGATCTTTCACTTCCATCATTTTTAAGGCTCCTTTCAAAAGGCTGTCTTGAACTTGCAAGCAAGTTGATTGGGACCAATATGCTTTGACAACTAAATTAAATGGAGTCACTTCTTCATATCTGGGTCTTTAAGCTTCAGCCTCCCATTTTAATAGCAATTTTAAATCTGAATCGCATTCTTGATCTTGCTTAATATTATCTGGTCTCCAGTTATCGTTAAATACAGTGATGCAGTTAACAAGAGTATGTTTAACTTTGGCTTTAGTTGAGAGCAACGTTTGCGCACTTCTAGGCAAAGCCGCTTTGATAGAGCGCCAGGATGGAGACGATTTCTTCTGGCGTGATGTTTCTGATGATTTGTATTATCGGTGGGTTTGCTTCTTTAGACTGTGTAATTTCCCCGAACATGCTCCCGTTTACGACATATCCAACATTGTAGTTCTTGTCCAGTTGTCTTTTGTATCTGATGTAAACTTAACATCGTTTAGTCTAACCTCAGCACTAGCTAAACCTTTCTCAATGGCACGTTCACAAACGTGGCACTCCGATGTTCATTTGGCCGTCTAAAATTTCAGTTCATGAAAAAATTTACTACTAAGGTCACGCTGTATAGCTTCTACTCCAAATTTCTGGAGAATTTCTCTAATTTTCTATGCTCGATTCCTCAACTGGCCAAAGTAGACCTGTTGCAGATGTTGATGCCCATATTGCATCTCCAATCGTGAAAGGAAGTAATCTAAATTATCCTGAAGATCATCTGGCATGATTTGTAGAATATCTAGGGTATACCTACGTAGAGCCTCGATTAAGACACTTGCCATTTCTTCAATGGTCAATCCATTTGTTGCTGCAACTGCTATGAACTGTTTATAGTAATTGACTCGAAATGCCTTCCCGTCATACGTGGGTGCTTTAACATGTCTTCTAGTTCATGGTATGCCATTTACAATAACAGGCAAGTAATCCACTTGCAGAACATTCACCTTTGTTGATTTTTCACGCGGAACAGAAGACGTACTTTCTTTCATTTCTCTTTGTAGTTCAATTTGGCTCTATTTAAATTTTTCTTTTAATGCATTTTGACCTGACTTCATTTCATTTTGTACTTAGTTTGTTATTTCATTGTATGAATTAATTTGACTTGATTTAATTTCTTCCTGTAATTTAGTCTGATTTAATTTAAGTTCCTATTGTAATGCATTTTGGATTGATTTAATTTTATCTTGTAGTCTACTTAGGTTTGCATTAATGGATAGTATTTCCTATTTTAATTTACTTTGATTAGAATCTAGTTTTCCTTGTAACTTTTTTTTTTGGATTCCACTTTATTCTGCATCTTTTGCAACAACTCCATCTGGAACGGCAAGTCCCTTCTCGCGATTATTTTTATTAGCATATAGAAATAGATTAATTATTAATAGTCCTCGGATTTACACTTTAAATAACAAACCCGACACCTGAAACCGACGTAACGAAACTAGTTATATTTACTAAATTACAACTATTTGTTTACACGTATTCACTTAAATATCTATTTTACAGTGCATTAATAATAAAGTCTATACTTCTATTTATGTATCACAGCTGCTTAACACAACAAGATTCTAAGCGAAAACTAAACTAAGGGAATTTAATCTGCTACTTATATGGAAAGAAGATTAGAAAATTCTACGTTAGTCAAGAATAAAATTAGTCACGATGCTCATGAAAGGTATACCAATGCCATACTCATTGCTGTAACCTTCAACTCATTTCTTTTGATATCAGTTACAGTAATGAGCCATTTAAGAATACATCATCAATCTTAGTTATACGGAACCTTCTGTATTATTCCGGAATGTTCTATCAAATTTTATTTTTAGGTTTCTTACAATTCTAGTTACAATGTTTTAATCCCCAGAGAGAAAGTTAATTTCAGGATTGATAGCAAATGCGTGTGTGCATGCGCCCGTGTGTGCATACGTGTGTGCGCACCTTGTTTAATATTGTATACACACGATTGTTTTAGTTTGGTGGAGTAATTCTCCCTTAGATTTTATTGATTTTTTGATAGAATCCCGTATATATTATAATTTATTGAAAGAGTACTTGCGGTAATATTATAATTCATCTAAATTAATAGTTGGTATCGACGTGAAATTTTAAAGAACTTTATACTACTAGCTATTCTTACAAATTGGTTAATAAATTTAACTGGTACAGAAATACCTTTCCTCATTGAAGAGTTACTATTTTTAGAACATAAATTTAATATAAACCGTTTGCGTAATAGTTTGAACATACAAAAATTAATTGCATAAGTCCTTTCTGATTTAATAAATGATCCAGAGAAAGATAATACACCTCACAAAAAATAAATATTTTAACAATGTTTTTGAAATTATCCGAATATATGGTTGGTCTCTATCAAAAATAATCCATGTTAACAGAATGTGTGACGCTACGGTTTCGTTTAATTGCGTTGCGGGGAAAAATTATTTATATTTTGCTTTCGCAGGTAATAGTCGTGACGCCAGGTTCTTCCTTTACAGGACTCTTTTGAGGGAGGGATTTGTTAGTCATATCTAGCTAAATTGGTTGATAAATAATAAGGCAATAAACCTTCATAAGTCATATATTACACATAAAAATAACTGGGTGATTAACTACAAATTGGAATTATATACAAAACAATAACGAAGGTTTCAAAACAATTATGTAAGTGTTCTCTAATATTAAAACAACTATGTACAAAGTGAACTAAATGAAATGATGGCAATTAAATATTGAATTTTAATTCATCAATCTCAACCAATGAATGTATTTAATTATTGTTGATGGCAATTGGTTTGTTTCGACTGGTGTTAATTTCAGCAACGGATGGATGATACTATTGAATTAGTATCATCGAAATTAATTAATTAGTATTTCTCATGAAAAGCATTTCAACCAACGATAATTAATTGCTACAACTCTTCAGCAAATGCTAGAATGCTTTTGGAAGTTGCGTAATAACGGATTTCACATCAATGTTCCTTACATCGATACATAAACGGTTTTTAATAATCAACCTAAAGGATTTTATATGCTCCTGTCACATATACCTTTTTGCGGTCTATATACGTCGTAATGCCAGCTTTTATGGCACGAGAAGCAAAAGGCGGCATTTAAGAGCTCCTTATGCGGGTCTGTCAGATTCCTCCGCAGAGTCGTACATCCAGCTACAGTGGCACAAATAAGACGGACCTCGCACAATGTATTACGGTAATTTTCAGGATACTTAAGTTTCCTTATCGCCCAAGCAACTGTTTAACTGAAGGACCATGGCTAACCCTCGGAGACATTGTCTGTTGCCCAAACAACAAGGCACAGTCGACGACAGCGGAAAGGTTAAACAACTTCTAAGCGAAAACTAGGTTTGTCGGCTCGGTTATATATTTTAAATCAAAAGATGATTCATTAGGCGAGCCCCACCATGAGTGTGCAGCTCGGTGTTTACGGCTTCGCGGTTGGGTTCGCAGTTTTCGGCTATGCGGTTGAAATCGAAGTCTTTACGGCTTCACGGTTGAAGTCGTAGTTCCCTAAGCGTTCTTGCATCGCTCTTTATATACTAATTTAGGACACAGTATCTTTATTCCACCAGCATAGCTTATCTGCTATTTCATTCTTGCGATTTACGATAACTTCTTGTACTTGAAACGCGCAAAATGTTGATGTTTAAAATGGTGATATCTTACTTGATATATACAATTAACTGATTTTAACTAAATACATTATTTGTAGTTTGTCTAATTCTAATTAGGCAAGCTATTGGCTGTACAAACGTTTATATGCATAATTAATTGTTTTAATTATTAAATGTTTTCCGGCACTTCGAGGATTCTCAAAGTCTTTTACATTGTCTTTTTAACTTAAACATTAGTAGCAATAAAACACGTTTTTATAATCGCGATTTTTATGTTATGAGCGGGTACCTTTAGAAACGAGGGAATGCCATACAGGTTATGAACAAGGAAGAATATAATGTGAACATTGAAATTATGTTGAACGAGCACAAACTTATAAAGCTATGCAGCGTGACCGCACTACATCGTTATAGACAAGAATCAATGACATCAAAACGTAACGGTAATCAAGAAATTAAAAGAAAATTATGTAAATTTAGAAGGATCCCACCAAAATTATATGGTCCTCCTAAGTTACCTAAATCTGATGTTCCCCTAACAACAATAGTCGCAACCATTGCATCTCCGGCTTGTGAACTTTCGAAATGGTTAACTGATATCTTAAACATTTCTTGACATAACTTAATTAGATTTTGTACCGTGTGCCCCAAATATATGGAATAACGGTCCTGCAGGTTTAACCAGACGTTCTATTAAAAAATACTTCAAATAAAGGTTGCATAATGAAATATTCCATATATTTTGACGTCACACCAAACATTGTATGGAACACCCTGTATATTACTAGTTGTTTACATTAGTATAAGTAATACTTTTTAAAATGGTGTAAAGTTTAAATGGTGAATAGTTAACTGTTTCCTAGATTATTTGAGTGCTAATCGGAAAAATGTTTATAAGTTTAGAATGCTACGGAAATCGTTTTCATTCTTTTCAATAAAAGTAAACTGTCAAAAGTTTTGTAGTAGTAATTGTTAGTGTAAAATGGTACATTTAACAGAAAAAGAAAGAATTGTCATTTTAATGATGATTGGTTATAGAGAACGAAGGAGAACGCAACAGGAAGTATGAGTTCTTTTTAATGAGATATATTCAATTCGTGAGCCAATTACTCAGTCGGTTGTGGGCAAGACTCTAAAGCGATTTAGAGAAACTGATCATTTTAGAGATATTCCTAAAATTGGTCGATCTAATAATGCGAAAAACGATGATAAGAAGCTAAACATGTTAATAGAACTGATTGAAAACCCGCATTCATCGGCTCGTCAACTATCTTTAAATCACTATGAAGTAAAGGTTCCCATACACCGCATTTAAAAAAAGGAAAAACAGTATTCTTATAAACCTATTTTATTGAAAGAGGTATCCGAAGGTGATTATGATAGACTTGCTGAATTTTGCGAATACATGATGGAACGAATTAACAATTACCCAAACTTTGTGAATGAAATTATATTTTCTGATCAGAACCCACGTCCTATCTAAACGCAAAAGTGAATAGACGCAACTGTTAGTACTGTTCCGCTAGCAACCCTCATTGGATGATTGAAACTCACACGCAAACACCACAGAAACTGAACGTTTGGGCACGAATTTGTGGTGGCTGCATTATTGGTCCCTTTTTATTCATGGAAAACCTTACTGGTGATCGGTATTTACAATTGCTACAAGAACAAATAATTCCGTCTTGTATAGCCCTATTTCCCAACAATAATAACATTTGGTAGCAACAAGATGGGGCTCCACCTCATTACAATTTGATGTATGTTGGTATATAAATGAAGGGTTTTCTCATCACAGGATAGGCCGAAGAGGTTTTATGGAATGGCCACCACGATTTCCCGATCTGACCCCTTGCGATCTTTGTATGGGGCCATCTGAAAAATAAAGTTTGCAGAAACCGCTATAATGATCTGGCAGAATTAGAACAGATACGAGTTGAAGCGCAAATATTACCCGACACCTTAAGAAATTCAGTTGGTAGCTTTTCTGGCCGATTGGGTCATTGTGTCGTTGTTAATGGACAACATTTGGAACATTTATTACGTTAGATATGCTGTGTTTTACACGTTACTGTTTTTAAGTGATAAAAAATTAGTAACATTCTCGGTCTTACAATTTATTAATTAACGTTCAAATATCTCAAAAAATGTTAACTTTACACCATTTAAATCTTATACTATTTTAAGGTATTACTTAGACTAATGTAAACAACTAGTAATATACAAGGTGTTCCATTTAAAAAAAGTAGTAATGACATCACAACTCCAAATTACGTTATCATGAAATGTTATATTTTACGTCAAAATGTGGGGAATATTTCGTTAAGCAAGTCTTAGTTGATTCATTTTTTAATAAATCGTCTGGTTAAACCTGAAGAACCATTATTCCATACCTTTGGGGAACAGGGTATAAAAGATTCCAGCACTTTGGCTAAAAAATTTAACGACTTTGCCATTAATAACAAAAAATTGGTGTTACATTAATTTTTATTGTAATATTAATTGAAAAGGATTTATAAATTTAATTAAATTTATATGTGAAGACAGTTATTATGTTTTTAATGGTAAGTTTAATTTACAGATATTTTGTACTCCAATGGGTTCTATATTAGTACAAATTGTGGTTGATGATTTAATTTCTGATTAAATAATCTTGATTTCAAACTATCAGTTATACAAAACTATCTCACTGATCTTATTGATGTAAATTCTGTTGATAAAATTGTTTATGTTATTAATATATTTAATAGATACAATACTAATCTTAAATTTGAAATTAGAACAATGTATAGAATTCCTTTCCTAGATACAAAAGTTTTAATAAAATCATTGCAACAGAATTCTTATATGCACCCATATTGAAGCTGATAATTCAGGCAGATATATTAATTATTTTTAAAATTGTTCCTTACATATTAAATGTAATCTAATTTTAGGTAAAAAATCTAGAATTAAAAGAATTGTTGATCCTTCCTTATGCAAGCATAATTTGCGTGAATTACTCAATATTTTAGTTAAATATAGTTTTCCCAGACATTTCGTAAATAAATTGATTTTTGATACAAATGCGAAATTTTAGATCCTATAATCAAAGAGGCAACATTATTTATAAGAAACTGCCTTGTATTCCTGAAATTAGTTTTAAAATTAAGAGAGTATTTAAGATTGTTAAGGATTTAGAGTTTTTGGTTTATTATTTGACACTATTACTAATGTATTTTCAAGACCTAAAAGCATTACGCCTAAATTTTTCAATCAATATTATATACTAAATTAGCTTTCCAGCTTGTAAATTAAGTTACTTAGGACAAACGCTAGTTTAGGTGAAGACCAGAGTTGAATTACGCTGAAGTGATTGAAAACTCATTAAAAGAAGTGTGAACTTGCTATCCATTTGAATGACTGTGACTACTAAAATAATTTTAGTGATGTTGTAATTTTATCCCATTTTGAAAGTCAAAAGAAATACTATTCATGAAAATTTTTACTTTAAGAAAATTGGAAAAGTTATGAGTTTCAAATCTGATACTAATTTGCTTGAGAGTAATTATTCAAGTTTATCTAATTTTTATAATTTAAATATTTAACTTCATACTTTTAGGTCTGTGTAATAATTATTTCTTAATCTTTATCATTGTTTTAGTTTATTAGTTCCTATAGTACTTAATATGTTATTTACTGTATATTGTCATACTTGAGTTTTAGCGATGTGTACGTAATTTCTTATTTAAACACTATCTTAATCTTTTAAACAATAATTTCTAGATGTCCACCCTTATGAAGCAAAGAGTCTGATAATAAATAACATCCAAGTTAATGTGGAGTATTAACTCAACTTGGAAGTTTATTAACAAATAAAGAATTCTTTAAAAAATGAATTATTGCTATATGATGCTGTATGAAAATTTTGACTTGACTTAGTTTAGAGTCCTGTTCATGACATATATACATATGCAGATAACTAGTTGAACTTCTTGTCAATAGGAGAATATTTTCTACTTTTCGCGGTTTAGTTATCAAGAGCGTGGTCACTCAACAACCGAGACAATCATTTTCGGAACCTAAACTATTTTTCTCATACTTTAAATGAAACTCGATGGTATAATGGAGGAATAATGTCCTCTGTTTAAACGCCGAAGCACTGTATGTAGAAGGGCTACGTCACGTGAGCTGTTTGATTAGATTTCCTGTGCTAAGCTTCCTTAACTCACACCTTAGGATAACATCTTCCTTTTGTAGTTGAGAATTCGGAATTTCAGCTTGTAGTTGTTTCACAATACCTTCTAGAATTTGGCTGAACCTAGAACTATTTTAACTCATGATCGACGTGGTATCATTCTTGGTGAAATCGTTTCGACATAAACTCACATTTCAGTGAGCATAAGGGAACAATAATTGTTTTGCGGGAAGATTTTGACATCACAACCTACTTGAATGCAAATTCGCTCCTCCAGTATTAGAGTTTGTTGAAATTAGTTTGAAAATGGCACAAAATATCAAGATATAAACTAACTGTACGGCCAATATATACAAATGAATACATACTACTACCCAAAACTGTTCGACTTATATATCAACCAGATCAGTGGTTGATAAATATTTTATTTAGTTTCGGATTACACCTTTTGAAGTGCTGTATTGTCAACCGCATCTCATGCTACAATTTGCGACTTTACGTCGACATCAGGGATTAGTCTGCAGTGGAGAAATACTGCAACTAAACAACTAGTTGTCTTTAACGACAAATTGAGAATTCAGCTGAAGACCTTTGAGGAAAGTGAGAAGGTGAATCAGACGATCACGTGGAGAAGGGCGAAATATTGTATTCTTGAGTTAAAGTTGTATACCGGACAGTGTGTTTCATAGAATAGGACGTTGTTGTAACAGTAGATCTTATTTAACTTATACTGGAGTCAGTTCAGACCTTCAGATATTACAAAATCCAACTGCGTACAAGATGGAGCTCATCCTAAAGTAGTAGTAACATTGTGGAACATTTATAAGAGAGCAATACTAACATTCTATGCTAATAATCGACATATCCGGGTTTGCTTCCCGTTGAATACATCTAGGGCATTATGGGTAGGAGATGGAGGAATTTACTTAATCTAGAGATCCACTTAGGTAGCTTTTACTTGAGATTCAATATCCCAAACTGCTAAGTAATCTTTTAAAATGAATTTCACGACGTGCTGCTAACTGTGTAAATAGCTAGTATAACTCAATACACTATTAATACAGAAAATTGAAAGCAATTAGTTTCTGATGTTTCAAATTTTTGTCCACTACTACCTTTTATCCTGTTAGATTTGGTCAAAAATTCCAACTTGTTTTATACAGTTGCAATTCTCATGTCACCAGGCATAGCCTAGCACCTCAAGATTCAATGTTTAACAACGTTTCGTAGAATTAATTATTTACGCTCATGTCGAAAAAGCTTGCGTGAGCACCATAAATTAAAATGAGCTGTAAAATGCCATATGAGTGTATAATTTATCATATCAAATTATGCTCTATAACTTTTCATTATTTTACTTGCATGTTAGGATTTGTGGGGATAATAATAAATCATTTTAAAAATACTATTTATTTAGAGTACTCGTAAACCTAGATCACGAAAATCATGCCTAAACGGTAAAGTTCTCAATTCTTCTAACAATTTAGTTTTGATTATTAATACTACTGTAATTTCTTATAACATTTTACTGTAATATTTAATTAATTTAAAGCTGTAATGAATTGGATAGAACTATGTAATGGCCTATAAAACTTTTAATCCAAAGTGTGCTAAACTATTGATGGATTTGAAAGAACTTTAGTATTGGAAGCTTCACAAGGAAACTATTTAATATCTGGAGTATAACCTTTAATATATAATGTGCAGCGTTTTATTTCGAATATTTATTTTATACCAGAATTAAATTATATTTGCATTATATAAATAAATAATGCGCAAGAATTGATACAAGTTTTTGTGTCTGCTTACTTTCTACAACTTCCCAACACCTACATTGGCACCCAACAACAAATTTTTCAGTATAAAGGTTTCACTTCAATTCTCCTGCGTTTATTTTCAATTTCCTTGTAGCTTTGATGTTACTTTAAAAGAAAATTGAATTCTTGGAGTAACTTTATTTTTACAAAATAAAGGATATAGCTAAACAGCAAAAACTAATTTGATTTGAAGTTTCCAAAGACATATGAAAATAGAATTATTCAGGTACATAAAAATAATATACAATATTTAAGAACTAAATAGTAATCTATGTTTCAGATTAATATGTATAATGAACAAATATTAATCTTAAAATTCTAAGTGTATAAGCAATTAAGTACTTCTAAGGTTTGTCAAAGAACTCCAGTATGTATAAAGGTTTTACAAAGGTTTGCACGATATCTATTGGAAGGTAAAATATAATCACGGTACTGACAAATGTGTTAAATATTAATTAACGAGATGACAAACTATGATCTTATGAGTAGTATATTTTGATCAAAGTAAGAGGCAGCTAAAATAAAGATAGTAGCAAAGCCAGAATGTTGTAAAACACTTGTTATAATATTACCCAATGCTTAAATATCGAAATATGATTCGAAAAACGTACCTAATTTTGTACGCGATTTGACCACTTTTATGTTAGTAGAAATAGTTTCGAAGGGGAGCTTATCCTTGAAAACAAACTTAGCTAACGTTTTAAGGCGGTCTGTAGAAGAACCCATGGTTGTAGAGGACCTGATTGAAAACAACGTCATATTTATATAAGCAAGTTACCCACGAACGTACATACGTATAAATTTTGTTTTCCATATATGCATCAAAGTAGTAACCGTACATTCTCGCTGTTACCCCATCCAATGATCATTTCATTGCAGTATTGCATCCTCACATACACCTAATAATGATGCAGGTTTATACCATTGAATCAGGCAGTATATGTACTACAATCTATCGTTTAACTCCATACCATAATCTGTACATGCACATATAACAGAAATTTAAAGTGGCCCTAATCTCACAGCTTCTGCCCTTAATCTTCTGAAAAATTCAATAGAAAACAGCGCATCTCAAGTAATTGTCAGCTATGAATGGGGATGCGTTGTCTCATAATCAACAACTATTTGTGAAAGTAAATGTACTTGGAAAGGGAACTGAGATCCACTACGCCGATATGGCAATGAAAATTTTGTTTCATCAAATGTGTCACAAAGCAAATTATCAATACGACAAAATTGGGAGTATGGCAAAATAAACGAATATTAATTTTAACCAGGTAAGTGAAGTTAAATTGACTGTAAATGTACAAACTTTCGTAAAACGATTCGCCTCATTCGATAACCAATTCGTCTTTCAAACAAGGCGCCATTCACTTTGAAATTACCTTCTAAACTTATAATGTTTATCTAGTAGAAGAGCTGCAGTAATATGAAATCACTTACTAGATATGGGCTTTCCGATGGCATATTAGAAAATTAGAAATGAGAGAAATTATTATGGAATATTTCTCAAATAAGGAAACTCTGCTCACTTGCAAGCTATGATAATGTCTTAAGGCTGACACTTTACGTGCGCTAACTGATAGGTAACCTAAATAACTTAAATATTCAGATTTGTGGTTAGGTAAACAAGTAGTTTGTAAACTTAGAAAGAATTCTTATACAACAAGAAAATGAATTTCAAATAAAATTAATAAGTTAGCGGAAATAAGTTTTGGGACCTGGTATATTAGTTAATTGAAGGTCGAACGATAATTTAGAAATGTTGCATAAACAATTTGTTGAACAAACAGTTTATTTAGACGAGACCGCCTTTTATATAGGTAAGATCAATTAACTCCCTATCCAAGTGAATGTTGTGGTATTAGCTACACAAGATCGAGTCGTCATATTTATTAGGATTCCCCAATAGATAACTCATTATACGTAAAATTAGACTTTATCTAAAATTAAATAGCAATATGGTGTAGTTATCACCGTAATTTAAACTCAACAGCTGAACTGACACAACTTTGGTTCAAGTTTTGTATACACAAACGTAATGGGTTTTCACAATTAGAACAGATTAGACAAATCTTTTATTTATTAACAAACTGCAATATCTAACATTGAATGCGGTTCATAAATTTCGAGTCGATTTGAAATTGTGGCAATGTGAGATTATATGCTGTAAAAAGATAAAACGGTGCTGCGCCTTGTTAGAGGTTAGACGGCTGTCAATGTCTAGAACCTACAGAACTATACGTTTAGCTAAGGAGTCTGGGGGTTCAAACGGGGCCCAATTGATTGGCTTTATGTTAGTTCAGAAGCGCTGATGGCGGTAGGTGTAAGTAAATTGGTCTAAATTCAACAGACTGAATACTAATCCAGATAAAGGAATGGAAGCGAAATTTTAAGATCTTACGGAAATGATAACCTATGGAATTATAAAATTTCATCAGCTACGTCAAAGTATTGTAAGGGATCTTTGAATTTCCCCAATTACCGCGTTTTATAATCTGTTATTTAGAATTAAAATAAAAATAACTTGAGCATAAGAAATGTCAATCAATAGATTGCTAATGTAATAGTCAGTATAATGTAATAAAGTATAAACCATCACAGTCCAATATTGGAGAAGAACAAAGATATAATGGGTAGCAAAACTGTATAACTTAACCTAATCGTAGAATCAACGTTTTGTAATTAACTTCAGTCGGTATTATTCAAATCACATATAGGTAACATTTGCTAAATAATTACATTTTGCATTTGGTTGATTCGTCAATTAACTCCTAAGCTATGAGGTGCTATTGATATTATAAGCAGATAGGAAAAATATATGATTAGCAAATCGAGCGATCAGTGTTTATTGCGTTATGAGATACCTAGATGTCATTAGTCATTAGTCTAGTAGTATTATGTTCCATGGCGCAGTTTCTATGTCAAGCTTTGGTAAGAACCTTGTAGATAGGTATGCACAGGTATCCTATTAAAAGGGGAGTTGGAAATTTTCGCAAGGAATAGTACTAACACCAGTTGTAGTATATAATTAACATAATATTTTTTGGTCAATGTGCCTGGAATGGACACTAATGGTAATGGTGATCATATAAAACTCTCCTTAACTCATGACAGAGGAAGTTAAAGCTGTATACCTCCAGATATATTGGGGATCATTGTGCATCCACTGACAAACCCAAATTTATTAACAAATACGATATTATTCCACTGAATACATATATCCATTTGTTCGTTACAATCTAATTTTATATCTTCGGTATTCTAGTTAGTAAGTTTTCGGCTATATTTTAACTTCAATAGGTTTTCTTTTCTTGTTAGATCTTACTCTTTTCTTACCGTGAATTAGTGATCTTGTTGTGTTGTTAAAATTTCAATTTTTGAACTATTACATTCTAATATTTAGTGACTATTTCCAATTTTGCATTTTGGGGTTTGTGTAGAAAGATATGTGGACAATAAGTCGACTAAATAAGCCCGTTTTTCTGGTTATGTTCTTGGTCTTGTTTGAACTACTGCTGGGAGTAGGTGTTAATAATTTAATTATTTCTTGGCCATTTGAAGGTTAGACAGAAACTAATGGTGTTTCCTCATGTTGAATTGGGATATTAGTCTAAACTTTTAAACTTTACATGCGCTATTAAATTGAATTTTTACAATAGTATATAACTTCGAGATTTAATAGATAATTAAATATTAGTGATTTTCGTCTGCCAAAACATCCGGTATTACTACAATATAAGCCATCCGATACCTTAGGGTAAGAGTTTCCTTCTTTACAGTTATCTTTAAAATACAAAGATGCAAATCAGTGTTGGTTACCTGTTTGGCAGTGTTGAGCAAAGTACTTTTAGATTTTCGCATGAGCCATATTTACATGTTTTGTTACCAACGATACTATATTTTCGTAGCCAGTTCCCGGTTCTAACCAACGTTAGTATTTTAGCGCGGCACGCCCATTTCAATTACGCGTGAACAGTAGTTTGCTAAATTTGAAGCCCAATGTTCCGTTTACGCTATTCGCTATCCCAAAGATAACATATCCTACCACCTGATTCCATTCTAGCTTAAACTCCTTATGCAATATGGAGGACATTGAGTCTTTTATTATCCGTTGTAATACCTTAACTGCCTAGAACTAAATATGTGTCGAACTGCAGGAGTTCTTCATAATTCCTGCATTAGGTCGCATTTAAAATTGTGCCTAAATCACTTTGCATTTCTGCCAGCTCAACGAATTTGCAAAATATATCGATTAAATGTGAGCAGACCGTCCCTGCGGGTTGGTGCGCCATAGGTGTGAGTAACGGCTATCGCGTACATGCATCAACTACCGTTAGGATTTATTTATTTCCTGACTTAGTTAATGGTAAGGGTTCCGCTATAACAACTATTATTCTTGTACACGGTTCCGGCACAAGGAGCACACATATCATCTTCTCTTTGTACCGCCTCATTCTTCCAAGTTTTTGACAAGCAGGACATTATCCGCAATAGTCTTTAACATCTTTTCTTATGCTTGGCAACCAATAACGTCTTAATAAGATTTTTTTATGCCGATTCGTCTTGTTGTGTGTAAACTCGTGGAATTCCTTAAGAATCTTAACAAGCAGTGCCTTAGGGACTATTATTTGCGCAGTTTCCACTTCTTTGTGGTCTGGTGTAATTTCCGTGTTGCGGCGCGTTCTTATTAGAAGGCCGTCATTTATTGCTTTTGCTGCTGACTTGAACGTAGAGCGGTTTTAAGCCATTGTATGCCTTCTTTTCTTTAATTAATTGGTCGCGAGTTACGTGGTCTTCGTTTACGATCACTGGATCTTGGACCTCCTTATTTAGTACCTATGACACTTGCATTGTTTCTTGTACTTACTCTGAGAGATCTATCTCAGAAATGCCCGTGCTTGGAGTTTGCGTCTTTAAATGAGCATGAACCACTCCTTTTTTCGCGATTTTGCATACCTCGGACCAGTTCACTTCTAATGCATAATTGTAGCCGAATATTAGTTCATAAACCAATGTCGCGTATATTCCCACTTCTAATAGCCTGTGTAGACATAGCTTTAGACGTCCAGTCCCTCTACAGGGATCGTTATTACTTTGGGCGAGAATACTTGCCTAAAATGAACCTACTCTACGGTTAACTCTTACGGTCTTACTAATTTCCTTCTTGCAAGGCCTGTTGACGCTCCTGTGTAGAGCAATGACGTTAAAGTTTCCCATTTATGTGTCTGTCGTACACTAATTCATTCAGATAACTTTCCGGTTTTCCCTCGAAGTTGCTTAGATGTAGCGCTCACTTCTATAGAGGCGCATACCACTTGTAGCCGGCGGAATTACGCACAGTGCAATTTTTATCCCCTGAACATGCTTGTTTTGCTACTAGCGGCGCGGCGCCCTTAGATTCGCTTCTACCACATTTATCAAATGGTGGCTTATGTTTGTCTGTCCTGTTGTTCGTTTTACCCTTTCCATTTTGATGGAATTTGTTTTTGTCGTCAAATGTAGGGCTTCTCGGCTTATCGTCCGTTTAAACAATTTTTCTGTTTTCCGCATATTATCCGCTAATAAGGTTGCTGCGTCTAAATTTTTAGGTATGTAATCCAACAAATTAACTCTTAATGCGTTCGATAATTCTTTATAGAATTGCTCCTGCATTATAATTTCTTTTAATTTGTTTATGCCTAAATCTAAGCTTGCTTTGTCTAAGCATTTTTCTTCAATTCACACGTAATCCAATTCCGTATTCCATGTGCGTTTCATTATCTAGCTTACGTACATCGCGAAAGCGTTTGCGATAATGCTCCGGCTCTAACAAATAAACTTCAAGGACAATTCGTTTTGTGGTCGAAAAGTCCTCTAGCTGTTCATTTTCCTCTAATGACTTTTCCAGCAGAACTCTTCATAGTATCTTTCCTCATTTCATCCTATCATTTGCTGCGTAGCGTTTTTTCGAAATAATAGGTATACGCATCTACACTTTCCTCATCTGTGTCCGTTTTCCATAAGAGCGGGAGAACACGTGATTCTGCCTCCGTTAAAATTCTCGTATGATTCTTCGAATTAGCACTAACTGATTTAATTAAGTTTGATTCGGCAATGCGATATCTATAATCCAAATGTCTGAGTCTATCGCAAGGTGGTTTTGTTTCGCTTCAATGCGTTTTTGTTCTGATTCGATTAATAAATGATTTTGTTGTGACTCGTGATCTCGTTCCTTCAATAGGTAAATTAACATTTCCAAATTGTCGTCTCATTCGATTTCAATGCCCCGCGTTTTGCATAGACGTTGCAATGTAGATAATCGCTCGCCTTCATAAGAACTCATTGTTACATATTGATATGTCGTTTTATCAATGAATTAATTGAATTATTATTTCAATCTAAAAAAATTTTGTGAAATGCCAAGTTTCTAACAACTTTTATTATTTTATAAAAGTTCTTTTGATGGATCCTAAGCGCGCTAGTTTCATTTACTGATTTGCGTCGCTTATCTGAACCACTGCCACTATTGGTTGGTTACTTATTTGACAGTTTTGAGCAATTTTATGGAATTACTGTATTGCGCATTTTAATTTACGTAGTTTTTAGTTTCAGCGTTAGATAACCAAACTATTTTCAGACTTTATTATTTATAATATGGGAGATACACCTTTTATCTGAACAATAAATGTACTGTGCCACTGTCTTAGGTGGAGGTAAAATTTTACACTATATTTCTAATATTTATTTTAAAATTTTGTGGTTCACACGCAAATTCTATTATGACATATGTTTATATACCATCAAGTAACAAAGAACAATGAGTTCTATTCCTTTATTTAAAATTCAAAATTAAAACACTATAATATAAAAAATGCAATTAAATTCTTACATCTACAAAATAAAATTAAATGTACTGCAGACACAGTTATGTAATAAAATGACCTATTAGGTTAGATTTGTTAAAGCTTTGTCTTCCCTAAAGAAAACAGCAGTTGAATGACTCTTCCTGCTAAAAGATCTAAACTACAGGTAGAAAGGTTTTTTTAGGTTTAAATTAAATTAATTTTATGCTGAATGATTGTGTAAAATAAGTTTATGCTTAGTTTAGAAAATTCTAGTTTTAAAACTTCAAAATATCCACCTATGTTTTAATTTGATTTTTGATATTATCTGTGTTAGATTGATGGTATACCTTCCTTAAAGTTATTTTCCTCTATGACACAAAGGAGTTTTGGATTATGTCCAGGTGTTTTACTTCTTTTTTTGTTGCGCGATTCACACGAAATTATATTAAAACTTTCTCGTTTTATAGACCTAAATTTTATAAATTTCTTTGACGGTACTTTCGTGAAACTATAGCTTGGTGCTGGATACTAATATCAGACGTATTATAGTTTTCTAGTACTTGAGTAACACTTTAGTAAGAAAATGTTTTGTGGAGTTAGCATATTTACCATCAAAGTCATCTACTTCCGAAGCGGTCACAGTTGTTTAATGCACCACAGTATTCGACGAAAGCAAGATGACTTTTTTCTTGTGATGATCTGCTTTTTATTACTTTTTGTCATTCCCTTTCCGTTGTTGTGTTAACCAAGGTCTCAAATTTCAAACTGTTGATTGCATGTGCGTCCCGGAAAGACGTTGGAATCCCGTTATGTTTGTGTCTATTTTCCAACCTTTCCTTAAGTTTTACATCTTGAGTTATTTAGGTATATGATACCGTAATTTCGGATGGTTCTTTGCTTTTTAAATTTTACTGCAACGAAGACCTTTCCTTGTAGAAAATTTTATTTCGTACAATTAGTTTGTGTCCTTTCGATTTTTAGTTTATTTTATACTATCAAAAACCCGCGTTTTTCTTATAACGGATCACAATTCAGGCTTTCTTAAATATGTATTTTATAGTCTGTCAAACTTCGTTCTAACTTAGAAATACTGTCAGGTTATTTTTACTTACAATAATATTTAGAAATTGTAGTAACGCTCATTAAGAAAAAAACAAAATAGGGTTTTATTTATCCTTTGCAATATTTATATTAGGGGTAGTGTGCAGAGCTCTGAATCTAAGCCTAATAACCGCAGAGTTCTATTTTATTCTACTTTGTTTTTCCCTTCTTTTTGAAGATTATTCAAACTTGGCTGAATGTAATTAGTATAATTTTCGTTTTTTTAGACAATAATTTAGTCATTTATTTTTATTTAGAATTAAGTTTTTATATGCGTTGTCCTGCAACTATTTTGTTTACAGTTTGTTTATTTTCCTGAATATATACAATAGTTGAATAGGATTTCTCATTAGCATGTTGTGTGTCGTTCTCTGTCCTTTTCGTCGTACTTATTTGTAACTTCCGTCGTTTAGGGGTTTTGGCATGTGCAATTTCAACCTAGAGGTAGTTCGTTCGATGTAATATTCATAATTTCACTTGAAGATTTACGACTTGGCGTTCGGACATGACCAATTTCCAATCGCATTAGATCTGTTGTCCCTTCGAAGGAGTTATAAGCCGCGACGATCGCAGGTAGGGCTTGTTGGTTATCTCCTTCTCATTATACACTACCAAAGATCACCGCCCAACATCTCTACCATTACAATTAAGTATGTATAAGAGTGTAAGAATATTGGCGACGTATATAACATGATTTTAGAAGAATGACAAATCAGGTTCAAATGTATAACTGAGACTTATACGTTTCTTACCAGTGTAAATGGCGAACAGTGATTAAAAACAGTGCAGAGTGATAAGTTCCAGCGCGTTGCAAAGGATTATTCGAACTATGTAGATTATAACTACCGACGAAACATTAATTTATATTTACGATCGAGAAACCAAAGAACTATTGATGGTCCAACTCGCCAAAAGATATTTATTGCCAAAATCAATAGGAGAGGTCTTCACACAGATTGATTCCTCTGCGTATTCTCTAGATTTAACCCCATAAAACCATCTATTTTTTGTTGTTATCGAATTAGGAAGTAACAAATGTAGCCTATTGACTAAAACAATGTGCCTTTTTTAAAAGGTTTAGAACTTCTTTATGAGTAGTAAGTTTATTGAGTTAACATGCAATTACGCTGAATAAATAAAAAGGTTTTGAAATACAGTAGCGTTTTCCATGTTAAACAGAGAATTTATCAACATCAATAATTGTCCTCATTTTGGTATAACACTTTGAACACTGAAATCTTATAGCCAGTTTAGCTTTTCAGTAGAATTTCAAGTGCCTGGCTTTATTCTTTTTTACCACCGCTATCTCAGTGAAAATGAGTGTATTAAAAATATAAAGTTTGTAAAAACACAATTTTCAGTGCGTTGTGTAGTATATATGTAAATATTTTCTTATCATAAAGCAATATGAAATTTATGAAGTTATAAAAAGGATATCTATAATTATGTGTAAATTTGTCAAGCATAAAATCTAAGCTTTGGGCTTGTATTTGTCGATATATAGAATATTATGCCTTTCAGTATATCAACTAACAGATCCAATGATGCATGTGTTACATTAATATGCAATGAAATGTCGAATCAGTGTTTCTGTACTAAACTACCATGATCGACATTTTCGTTAATGTTGAATATTCTAAAAATGACAGGATGATCTATTGACTAAATACGTCCTGCCGTAACTTAATGCATAATTATATCATAGTGTAATATTATACAAAAAAGTGCCAGATAAATCCATTTAAAATCACAAAGCGGAAATACGATCAGAAGTACCAAAAGTTGTAGCTGAGAATTTGGTACAATGTTATTGTGCAAATTTATATTTTAGTCATTCGCTGCCTTCAGTTATACGCAAAATGTCCCTATCCGATTATCCTTTGTATAACTATTTCAATATTACACATAATGTATGAACATTTGGTTAACAAACAATAGCCCTTGCTGTAAAATTTATTTTATTCAATTGAAGAAGTAAATTTTGGCGGTTTCCTCATTTTGAGATGAATATTTAAAACGTCACACTTGATACTCAAAGATAGTTTTGAACTGTATGTTAAATTTATAAATATTTACTAACCGCAAAACTGAGACTGAGTTAATAGTTGTTCGACAACATTAAAGGTTACAATAAATACGATTTTACCAATATCAATTATAGCATACATTAATTTACTTTGATCAACTGTTAATTAAACTGTACCGTATTTATTGCTTGTTTGCTACATAACCAGTCAATTGTAATAAATTTTAATATTCATGTTATTAATTATTATAAAACTAATTACTAACCATGAACTGAATAAATTGGAACGTTACACAAGAGTAATAATTGAAGTTTTGGTAATTGGGATTCCTATTCTATAAAATTGCTGTATTGTGGAAACCAAACTTTCGTATTAATTAAAAAAGTTTGATGATAAATACCTATGAAATTCACAATATGGGTATTTAAGGAAGAAGGAAACGGAAAATTTATAGCCCTTGTATAGTTCAGGCCATTGACGTCATTTGTAATAATTTTACTAAAGTAGAACACCCTTCTATATTAATTACATTTACTGAACTACAACGTAAAGCCTCTAAAATTATATAACGCAGATTAATTGTAAAAGTTGCAATTTTATTAATAAATTGTATATTATGCCTTCAAATATAAATCTAAATAAATTCTCGATTAAAGAGGTAACACCTTTACACATTTCGTCTGAAAATTGGATTGAAAGTTTCGTTAATATTATGGTAAATTTAGATTTTTCTAGATACTGGGTAATACCATAAAACAAATTTCATTATAGAGTATGGCATTTACAATAATTTATGTCAAATTCAAGGTACTCAGTTTAGCTCTTAAACCACCTAAGGGAAAATCTATTTAGGTATTGAAATTTTATTTATAAAATAGCGTTTTAGTAATCCTGGAAATAAAAACAACAATAAAGAATTAATACTGTTGCTGCAATTTTAAACAATCCTTTCGATTATTGGACCTCTTTAATATAATCTACTGTAGACAAATTTAGGTGTAGAGATAGATAAAAAATTTAGAAAGAACCCGGCAATAATAAGGGCCATTGTAGTTTAATTTGTAATTAGATTCCCTCTTTACGCTCCTGTTTAATTTTTTTGATTTTAAAATTACATTTCATTTATACAATAATTTAGTTTGAAAAGGCTCCTTCGAGAGTTAAAACGTTATGCAATTTTCTACAATTAAAAAAATTTGGAAAGCAGTGTGAGTTTCTTTAATTAATCATAATAACAACTACGGCATAAATTCTGAAGCAAGCCATTGTTCTATTTATTTTAGATTTACACAGACGTCAATCTATTTTATAATAGTAACCTAGTAGTTCATGCAATGCTGTTACTCTCGTTATTTCAAACAAGTATTTACTAGCGTTTAAAAGTAGTATATATGAGCACCTCTTGTCAGCTAAAGTGGAGTATTTCGTTTCCTGAAGCAACTTTAAAGCAACCGTACATAGAAATGCGCACATTATTGAAATAATTATAGGTCTCTGGTTCCATCCATATCCAAGGGAAAGTGTTTCGAAAATTGTTACTTTTCCGAATGTAATTATTCTATCAATCTTCACACTAGCTTCTGTAGACTTTGAGTCAGTTAAAGTTATAACAAAATCTTTTTAATGTATTTCATATATTGAATTTCGCAAGCAATCCTATATGCATACTTATTCTTAGCTTGTAATGTACAAGCGTTCATCCTTACCTATTCTTGTTTTATATTAGTTATTTGTTGGTTGGTAGGAGAATAATCTTGGTCGAAACCCAGTGCCAATAGGATAATAATTTGAAAGTTAATTATACAATAAAGAAAAATAGAGTAATAAATAAAATTCATGTTAAATTTGGTTTAAATTATCAAGTTATTATCGATGCGATCATTTTCTATAAAGTTTATAAAGATTGATTTAATTTTGTTAACACTTTGTTAACACTACTATAAATTAAGTTATTTATGTCTAGCTTAAATAAAGGTTTTCTACCTGCATTTATTGAAGCTATGAAAATAAATATTTACGACCATTGTTTAAGCTAACTTAATTATGTTTCTATTACTAAATAAATTTCAAATGAATGTCCTTTAAACTTAACTGGTTTACTGATTAAACACTCGAGATTCGCGTTCGCGGCAAATGATAGGATTCGAGAACTATTTTCGTTGTCTTCTGACAGATTTTATCAGGTGATTTAGATGCCCACTCAGAATTGCTTACAACACTCGGTGTAGTTTTATTAATTTCTTTGAATTAAGTAATTAAACGAACTCACCAACTCGTAGTGATTCTATTGTGATTCTTTTACTGCAATGTATTTGCAGGGACTTTGACGATGAATTCGTTTATTGATCGATACACTATAACCATTTGTGGTAGATCAGGAAAAGATCTGGTTTTTACTTGAGTCTGAGTTTATATAACTTTTGGGAATTCTCATTGTCCAATGGGGATATTATTTGAATTTCAGCCGATGTCTTTGAACTAAAGCTCGTTTCTCGATTCTCAAGTAGGCCGTTTTAAATTGATATGTACGTGTCTTTTGGCGAGTTTCGGGTCTTACTTGCTACTTTGCATGCTTTTGCGGCAAATCTGAAAAATTTTCCGCTTCTTTAAATTATACTGTCTATAGCGATGGTTACGTAAATTTATATTACCTCTCCATCTTTTTCTTTTATCAAATCTGCCGCTGCTTAGTAATCTTACAACTTATTTAAGAGGGTTAATATTAAATTTATGTTTGGTTAAAACACATTATCAATGTCTAAGAAGTTTATATTCAATTTTATTTAATTCTTAGGAATGTTGATGTGAATTATAATTTTGATTATTGATGTCATTAACACCAGCCAAACACGAATTATTAGCGAAATACGTTAATCTATTTTAAATAGGCCGGTCAAGAAATATTGATGTTCTAAAATTGCAATTAATAATACAATAAATTGCCAAAAGCTGAAGGAAAACCTATTTATCAACTGAAATTGGCGCAAAAGCCTCAAAGCAACTGACTGAGCCGCATGTTTTATGCGACTTAAATGGAATAACCAACTATGGTGGAATAGTGTTACTTATAGTTCACTAAAAGGATAGCATGTAGTTGCGCACCTTGGATATAACATAATGCTACTACAAAAAAGTTCCAATCATACAATATGATCGTTGACTGAACAGAATGCACGACCTCGGGGCCTACCTGAACTGAATTATTTAATTAGATTTTAGCAGGAATGAAAATAAATGTAAGTCGTAGAGTCGTTAATGTAATGACTGTTGTAATTATTAAGAAATGCATATTGTATTGGAACCAATTGCTACTATTTTTGACCCTTCCTTGGTTGAACTAGTTTTAACAAAATTACAAACAGGAAATATATTATACAACTACTATAAGTTAGATGATAATAAACACTGTGAAAATAATAATAATAATTATAATAATCATAATAATAATGTCTATGATACTAATTTAAATAATTGTATTGTTTATTCCCAAGTAATTAATATTTAGTGTATAAGGTGCCATTAAATTGATTTCAGCGAATAAATGTAGAACAACAATGTTTTAAATACTATTAATGCCTTATTTATAAGCTAAGTATACGTTAGCCGTTTTTGTAATCACATACGATTTTGAAAATTTGAACTACATCAAATTCAAATATTTAAATTTGAAAATAAATCAGAAATCTAAAACAGTCCCACTCAATCGAGCTATATTGTAGCTAATTGCAATAAGTAAGTTTGATTTAAAATTACATAAAATGATATTTTAATGATTACAGGAGCACGATTGTATCCCTTATTTTTAGAAGGCTAGTATAAATATTATCACGACTATCTCTTTAAACTTTCTACGGGGTTTAGTAATTTATTATTCTCGTGTTGTTCGCTATTTCCGTATTGTAGTATTGATTTTATATTAAAAAAACATTCTATGGACTTTGTAAATAATTTCCAGCACTTACGCCTTAATACAGAGGTTACCTTGTAATCTGGCTTAGGTGTTAAACAATTTCAATATATCTATTTTCTTCTATTCTTATGATATACAGCTATTTCATTGCTACGATGTTGTGACCATTTCAATTATTAATAAAATTGAAATACTTTGAAATTTAATTTTTTCTTTATTTAAATTTGTATGGATTAGTAATTTCTTCACCAACAACTTAGTAATTAGTAAAGGTATAATTAAAGCCCTATATCTCAAAACAAATTTATTTTTTATTACGCTACCGGTTTCCTGGTTATAATTTACCATATCTTCAGGGGAAGAAACTATAAACATACAAAATTTGCCAATGCATAAAAATAAAAACTATTATTCGTGGGAAGTAAAGAGTTATTTGAAAAATAATGCTATAACATTAAAAGTTGTATACCTTTTTGTATGGTCAATTAATTCAAGTTAACAATTTTAATAGTATGATTTTTCAAATAACTCTTAACTTCCCGTGAGTAATAGCTTTTATTTTTATGTATTGGCAAATTTTGGATGTTTATAATTTCTTCGCCTGAAGATGTGTTAAATTACAACCACAAAACCGATAGAGTAATAAGAAGGAAATTTATTTTGAGATTTAGGACTTTAATTATAACTTTACCTATTAAAATTTGGGTATCACACTACTTTATGTCTTAATAGTATTTTATTTTAATCAAGAAAAGTGTACTGTAAAATGTATAACATATTGTTGAATCCCACGTTATTGAAATTCCGAATCTCGAAATATTCAACATTAGAAAAATCAAATACAATTTTGTAAAATAAAATAGTTTGCAAAAATACTTTAAAGTCGAAAACAAATTGCTTCCTAGAGTAATAAAATAGGGAAAGGTTTGGAAATAGTAAATCCTTAGACTAACGCGATAGTGACAGATTGCAATCCATACAAAATTTGTGGTTAATAAGAAATAGATCACGCATATTCCGTAGCAAATTGTGTTTAAAATAAGTGAAAAGAAGCATTTTTAAATAATAAAGATAGAAAACTTAAAATACAATAGAAAGGGGCGGAGCGAAAGCATCACCTGCGCTAAACTCAAACCACACGAAGAAGTACATGCGTAAAGGCATAGCCTGAAGGCAAATGCAATTTTTCGAAATAGACAAACAACCGGGATAAGTTAGAGAAGCAGATGTTTGATTAGTCAGATAAACCATATCGAGGTTGCCAGAGAAACCAAATGAAAACACAAGGCGAAAGAAAATTAAGGCTGTTTCGCTTTATGGTGCTAGTGTTGCATTATTAAAAGCTAGATCTCGCATCAATAGCAACGTGATAATTTAAATAACTTCGTTATGAACGTAATACGGCAGGATTGCTCAATCAGAGCAGAGAATTAAATAAATATAAAAAATATATCGTGAAGCCCGCTAGAGCTAGTCTATCAAAAGAAACTACGGAGAGCGAATAAAATAAAGTAAAACTGTCCGGTGTGCAATCGTCTGAAATTAAATTAAAAATTTGTCCGTTTTCAAATTTGGTTTAAACTAAAGGATACGTGTTTGTAATTTGCTAGAAGCAAATGCAATGGTAGTCGCCGAAAACTTTTAACTTTTATCCATAAAGAAAGAAAAACTTTCACAGCTATATTATTTACATGGCAATAATGTGAAATTAACTCGATAACGTAAGTGAGCTTATATCAATTTAATTAATGTTGAAATTGAGGGAAATTCAGAACTCTTAAACTCGAAGGTAGTATATTTAAACTGACTCATGTACGTAAAACGCCGGGCACCCTTGAGTGCAAATCCAGCGAATGAAATTTGTGTTTACAAATTAAAAACAGCCCCTTACGTAGCCAACAAGTCTATTTGTGTTCAATTTAGCTATTAATTGTTTGTATAATTGTGTAGTTTTTTCATATCGAAACTTTGTTGGAGACACGTATTAAAGTTGTAGTAATGGTGGGGACACTTTTAGTTTAAGAAACGAACAACTAATATTTTTATTAAACCTTCTAGGTCAAGCTACAGAACGTAAATTTAATTATTCTGCAAAGGGCTGAGATCCCAAAGAAAGCAAATAAATCCTTAAAACTGCATCGGTTGCCCTCTCATTCTAATCAGTAAATCTTTTTTTAAACATTTCACTTTGAAAACCTCTTTCGGCGCCTAGGTATTGTTTTTCTATTTATGTCCGATCTTCTTTGATTTCAATTTCTAAGTTTTCTTGTAAAATTAAACTTAGTGTTACTTTGCGAAGTAGTTTAATGTTCTTTTTAAGTCCTACATCCGAACATGTTTAGCAATGTTCAGTTTAAATATAGCCTCTATTCTATATCGCAAACGACATTCTCGTAGAGGATAACCGATATTATTTAAAGTCTTTGTGGTTTGCTGTTGCCGCATCTTCAGAAAATTGATTTTTAGGTTAAATTTCTGATTCTATAGCAAGTGGAAAATGACTGAATTTTTATAGTACCATTCATATATATCCATAAACAGTTTTGCTGTATTTTTGCAATTTTTCTTTAATTTAGGTGTCTTAATTTTGTGGCTCGATAAAGGTGCACTAGGTGCAATTTTATATTTTTATAGAACGACTTTTCTCAGGCCACTAATTTCGACTATTTATTTAGCATTATGAACTAATTCTTTTGTAGTGTTATAATCATAGCTTATTACAAGATCTTGTTCTGATTTATCAACAATTAATCCTAATTCTTTTCTTCGTGTCTTGCTTTCTTGTTGATTACTAAGCGCTTGCTACTTTTTATTGAATATCTTTAGGATACATTAGAAACAATTTTGAAAAACCTTATCAAAGTTATGTGTTTCATTTACTTTATTTGTAAGCTCGTTTACTATATTATTAAACTGCATAATATAGCACCACAAAAATAGTGCCTCTGGCTAGACGAAGCTCTCCTAAGGGTATTGTAAATCTTTCCATCTACTATAGCAAATAGTATTGTATTCTTTATATTGATTATTTGCTACACCAATGATTGTATTTGTTTATTAATTGCACAATATCTCCTACTTCATGTCTTGTAGTTTCTATTGTAAATACAACGTTTACAGGTGTGAAATATGTTTTGGCAGATGGTGTAGAATTTTTGCATAAAATATTGTTTGATAACTTCAGGTTTACTCCTATATAAAGCAATATGGGGAACATAGAAATAGAAAACACTACTTCATGTATTCATCTTTCCGAATTTTTGTTTGTGATCACCTATACTTGTGCTGTCGTCACAACTTCAAGCCAATGATAGCTTTAATCTCTTTTCTTGAATAGTATCCGTAATAAGTTTAAATTCAAGAATTATTTCAACTATAACGACCAAAACGCAATGTAAGTTTACTTGCACTTTTGATTTGGCCAGCTTACTAATAGGTATCCCAGGAGTGTGCCTTATAATAAACCTTGTAATCAAAATTCCAAGCATATATATAGCTTTTCTAAATTTTTCTTTGCATTTTCTGAAAATGAGGTAAATTATAATCAATTTCTTTATTTCGCCCTGACACTGTGCTGTGTTGTGTTTTATGTTAGGCAATCCAAGTTTTCTTTAAATAATTGCTTCCCACTGTATTGTGTGAAGTTATTTCGCGATTCTGTAGTAGAAAACGGTGAAATAATTATAAAAACATCAAATATAAAACAATATTTGCTTATGCATCGTCTTATTAAAATTCCAAGGTATGCATCAACAATTTGTTGCTTTAGACAAGAGCAAACTATTATTATATACGAAGCGATGCCATCCCGATATGACTCCAAATAGGCAACTTAAATTGCAATCCATAGATGACTTGTATATTTGTTGCCAAATCATAATGAATTATAATTATATTAGTTTGACAATTGCATAACCGACTGTTTTGTGAGTGTCTATTTAGTACTCAATCTTAGTACACGAAGCCTATATAAACGTGACTAATTAAGTTTTACTAGAACTTGTTTAGATTTTAGAAGAATACTTTTATAAGTTATAATGCTATTAAGCACTTCTAATTGTCACTGTTTACAGTTGTCCTCAATATTCGCAGCACAGACCTGTCAAGTGGTTGCCGCCTTTGAGATTATAATTATAGATCGAACAGGTTTAATTACACATACATAACGTAAAAAATTGTACTTACAAAAACTTACCATATTGCACTCCTTTGTGTTATTTGATCCCTATAAGCAGCCTAAGGGATTAATTTAATTTTATTAGAAGTGTACAAATTTATTTATGTTTTTTTAAACAATATAGTTAACTAGTTTCTAAATTTGTTCCCATAACTTGAATGTATTTAAAACTAAATGTAGGTAACGTTCTTAGCCGGAAGCTAGCGTAAACTGTTTTACATTGAAGTTTACAGCTTTTACTAATTCGCTTAGTTAGGTACATATACATCATTTAAACTTGTTAAAGAGTTAAAAGGCTAACTAGTGTATGTCAACGCAAATAATAACACTAATTTATTAGGACATCTTCCAACTTGAATGTTTATCTCTTAGCTCCAGAATTTAATAAGTCAATAGTACAAGAGGCACTTTCCGCGCTATTCGAATTAAGCCAATTTTACTATATTTAGAAATAAAAAACTACATGCTTTATTAGCCTCTCCAACTACTTTCAACTACCTAAGTTATCAGTGCAAAGACATACTAATTGCTCTGAAACAATTTTAAAGTATAGATAGTAAGAGCAGGATATCTACGAATTATTTTCAATGTTGTGTTAAATATCTTCTTTCGCACATCACTTCAGTACTAGAAACTTGAGTAAACTGCCAAAGAACAACCGTATTAGTCGTAAGTCGATGTTTGTCATGACCATTTCAACGTTGTTTAGAAATCCAGCAGATTCAACTACATTAGCATTTCAGAGCAATACTGCAAAAATTAGGAAACTGTGTAGAATACTTCCTTTATTGCAATTTAATACTACATGTTGACCGCTTTAGACGATTCTTCCAGACAATGAGTGCAATAATGCATAGAAATAGCATTTCTACTATTCTTGGAAAAGGGATCTGAATACATTTAAAGCTGTCGTATTACTTTGTGGAATCTCATTCAGTATGTATCTTTCAGTAAGTGTGGTGACCCTATTTACATTCCCTGATTATATTATACCGGTAAAAACTATTGCTGATGCAAGCTATATTTTACAGTAGCTCAGCATTTGTGTTAAAGTAGCATTGATTTGGAAATTACTTGAAAACTTCAAAGCTAGAATTATTTAATTTTTTTTAAATGTTTTATTAATCAGCTGCGATATAAGAGGCATGGTCGATTCCACTGCCCCATGAAATATCTTTAGATACATCTCATTATGCACATATATGAGTTAGTATTTAATGCAATATCAGCAAAATCGAAATTTCCCTTAATGAAAATGCACATTACCACGTTTGGGTATTAAATTATTTCCTACTCGAAGAAACGTGCGTTATTTACACTTTAATATAACTTCTGTAGTGTCGACAGCAAGATTGCGTTCGTGTGGATTCATTTGTAGGTGCTAAGATATCTTAACTTTGTTTACTAAATTAACTTACTAACTTTGCTCTACGCTGGGTTATCCAACAAAAGAGCTCTTTCAAAAGCTTTAATTTATCTTATTTAAACTAACATTTCACTATTAAAATCTACTTTTATAAGAAAAAGCAGTGAACTATGTGCGCAACTTCATTGTATTTGCGAATGGCACTAAATGGAAGTATTTTGTATTGAAATAAATGTAGTTGTCACATGTCAAAATATATTTGCGACAGAAAGAAAACAAAATGAAGTGAACGAAGGGCAATTTCCTAGAAAGTAAAGTCGAACGTGGGTAAAGATGCCAGCAGTGCTCGAACACCCTACATGATAGACAGTGTCGGGAATAATGCAGCATATTCCAGTTGACTTTTAGCCGCAAGGAATTTATCTTACTCTGTATGTTATAAATATTGTTACTTGAAACGCAACGGGTACTCACTCTACAGGTAGAAAAATGGCGTTCAATGCTTAATAGCTATTATCTTAGTCGCAAGATCGTTGACAGATCGTTAACCCCAGATATGGAGGGAGTCCTTTTTAACTCCTGTTTTATATAAGTGATTGATTTCAAAATAGTTCTTACCACTTAAGTCTAGAAAGTGAACATAGATAAAACCTTTATCTGTCAACGTGAATTTTGTATGTTCCACTCTAATTACATAGATAGAAATAACCAACAAGGAAAGTATATCCGCCGACAGCAATCAATTTCAATCAAACCTTGCATACATATAGAACATAGAAAATCATGTATACTTTTTTTTATGTGGGGAAAGAATCAATCAAAGAGTGAACAAAGCCCTCCAGGTGGGGTGAAAATTCGCTTTTCTATACTATTTCACAAACCAGAGCGGATGGAGGAAATATTTTGATTGACCCTATCATTTATGATTAAAAAGCTTGCGACTGATGTATACATAAATCCAGTGGTGGACCTTCAGGGATTTACATAAAAAATGTACGGAAACGTTCGATGTAAACGTTTACAATAGAGGACGTCTTCCTTATCCTATCAAAATTCTAGTACCATTATTGTAAACTACCTTAACGAAACTAGTTTATATGCTTTTGTACGAAGTCGTAACTTTCAGCATATAATCATAAAGGTACTATACATTAATTAAAAACGTTCTCACATCTTGTCATAAATTAAATTGTGTAGTGTTAGTTTATGCTATAATTAGTATTAATCTTATGTGGAATATTTATTTTAGTCTTTCAGAAATAAAAGAGTGAAATCCACCCCCAAGGTTAAATTATAAGTTGATATGCATCAACGTTATTTATAAGAAATCATTTACATTCAAATACAGATAAAGCGGTTTCAGCCAGCATTATTTCTTAAAATTGCGAGTTTTTTTAGAATAATCTAAATACAGCTTAGGCATGCTTCCATAAAATAAAACAAAACCATCGCTAAATTTTGGCTGGCCGCAAACAAGAAAAGCAAGTCA